>JAJJMC010010584.1:2362920-2451181 GCA_023531435.1 Papaver californicum | reverse complement strand
TTTTTGAGCCAATTTTTCCACAAATCTTTATTCTTCAAATGTACCTACAAAAGCATAAAAACACGTAATATTTGTAAAATCGAATACTAACTTAATAGAAACTAAGGTGCAATCTAGACACTAAAATGTGTCTATCATTATGCTGAAGCTCAGTAGTGTTACGCTGAAGATCTATAATGCTCTGAGTTAACAAGTTGACAGACTCTTCTAAACTCATGATCTTCTTATCTGAAGGGCTCTAAAATTATGCTGGACCAGAAGAATTCTTAGTATAACCAAAACCTGGTGGAACCTGAGGGTTACTAGACTGACCTTGATTTTGGCCCTTAGACCAAGAAAAATTTGGATGGTTTCTCGAACCCGGGTTATAGGTTTCTGAATATGGGTCAAACTTCTGACGGTTATCATATCTAGTGTTATTATAAAGAGCATGGGCTTGCTCTTCAACAGTCTGTCCTTCCCAATATGACTTGGGTTCTATTCCACAACTAGATTGACTTAATTCTAAGGATTCTAACCTTTTTGCTATAGCTGCAATTTTGACATTTGATTCAAGAATTCCATCTACCCTAATGACATTACCTCTGGTCAGTAAAAGTTTTCTTTGGGGTTCCTTACTACATTCCCATTGATGGGTCTTTTCGGAAATTTCATTCAAAAATGTCATTGCCTTATCAACAGTTTTACTATCAAAACTCCCTGAACACAATGACTCAACCATGGTCGTTGTTGGATAATCTAGCCCTTCATAAAGGATTTGGACTAATCTAAGCTCTTCTAAACCGTGTTCGGGACATTGTGTTACTAATTCGTTGAACATTTCCAAATTACCTATACAAAGATTCTCCCTCTTGCTGCACAAATGTGGAAATTTCTTTCCTAAGAGATGATATTTTGTGTCTAGGGAAAAATTTAGATAAAAAGGCAGCGGTAAGTTGTTCATACGTCTCAATGGATTCAGATGGGAAACTATATAACCAAGATTTGGCCTTGTGTCTCAGGGAAAAGGAAATAACCTAAGTTTCAAAGCTTCATTAGACATGTTTTGAATTCTTAGGGTACTACATATTTCTTCAAAATCCCTAATGTGAAAGTAAGGGTTTTCATTTTCTTTCCCTAAGAAAAGTGGGAGCATCTGTATGGTCCCAGGTTTCAACTCATAGTTTGCTTGATTTTCAGCTAACTTGATACACGATGGACGAGAAGTCCTAGTAGGATTCAACAAATCTTTCAAGGTTGCCATTTCTGGTACAACTAGAAAATTAGGAATAACTTCCTCACTAAGAGACAAATTCTCAAAACTAAAGTTTCGACTCTATAAAAGAAGCGTTTCCTAAATTCTCAATTTCAAAGGCAGAGTTTCTATTTCCTTCAATGATCAAACGACCAATAGAATCTCTTCTCCAGGCACGCTTACTCAAGACTGCAGGCGGCCTGGGCATGCAATTAAATAACTCCTAATTGGAAGGGAATTTATAAACAAACACAAACAAGGCTGAAACAACCAAATCAAACCTATTGAATCTAGCGAACAAAAAGCATGATGGATCCACTTAGATTGTTTCTAGACCAGCTTTTATTCTTCCAAAAGGCAACTAGTTACAGTTTTAGAAACAGAACGATCCGAATTAGATTAAGTTGAATAGAAACAGGATAAGCTCTAAGGAGATTTGATAACCCTGTCTCTTTGGAAACTTTTCCATGGGTTACAGGGCGGCTCTAATCAACTTAAAATAATCATCCTGAACTTTAAGCTAGGCTAACAAAGTAACCGATACAGTCCTTTTGAATGATTTTCCAATAAGCTTGATACCCTATCGGTCTTCTTTCTAGTCAAATTTTAAGGATTAGGTTTGCGTTAGGTAACGTGTTCCTAAGGCGGGCAAGAAGAAAACGATGATGAAATCCGAGTCCTTATCTTATATGGCCAATCCTTGCCCTTTACTAGAAAATAAGTCTGTATTCAATTCCTCAACATATATGCATACGAAGGAATACAGTAAACTCACTTGTAGGGGATTCGTGGGTTGATCGAGTCTTACCTCCTGTACAGGACGGGGGATGAATCGGTTGTAGTCAAATCGGGCCACCAACTCCTGTGTTAGTATACGAACCCGAGGGGCCGAGACAATATCGTAATTTTCGTCCTTCCCTGTTGCAGTTTATATTTAAATACCCTTCCGTAGGGTTTAAAAAAATAATAATGTTCAAAAGTCCAAAGTTCAAAAGTGTCCAAAAACAATTACAAAAATTATAGCAAAATCCTAATACAGTTTCTAAAAATAAAAACTAAAAGAAAAATATAAAAAAAAAATCAAAAAAAAAATAATTCTTCACTCCTTTTGGAATCCTCTTTTCTTTCCTTCTTTGGCTCTACTTTCTTTTTATAGCACTTTCTCCTTTTTTTCTTAGTTTCGCTTCAAATCTAAAAAGAATTGAAAATACCAAAGCGTAAAAAAGAACAAAAAATAAAAATAAATCCTAAATTAAACTAAACCTAAAAAAATCTAAAAACAAGTCCACGTCGGCGGCGCCAAAAATTGATGTGGTTGTAGATTATGGTAAATAGGGTTTGTTTACAAACTTGTGAAAAATTATTTTTAAATCTAAATTTCTAAGACTAAAAATAGAAAAACTCAAATAAAATTGATAATGAAGTTGAGAGAAAACTAAGGCTAGGATTCCACTAATTTCCAATTTTTAAAATGATTAAATTAAATAATTATAATTATGCAATTCTTTGTTTAATTTGATTCTAAAATATAGCAACAACTAGATTTTCGAAAGAACAATTGTATAACAAAAGCATTGAACATGTAAAACCTAAGCCAAAGCATGTACCATCTAACGAAATCACAATTGCTTAAAAAAAATCATTAAATCAATTTTTAACCAAGGCAATTAATCATAAATGAATTGCATAAATTAATTAAATAAATATTACCACATAATCTTTGGAGAATTAGCTTCCTCCGTCGCCTCAGAGATGGGGTTTAGATCCTCATTGTATTGGAAAATCCCTCAAAAATATATTCCATAGCTCAAAAAGTGTTTACAATGATGTAATAATCGTAACACAAGAGAACAGATACACTTATAAGCGTTACAGAAGATGTTCTCTGTGCGGCCGAAGAAAGAAAAGAACACAGAAAGAAAAGAACGGACTCTAGCAGCTTCAGAACTTTAAAGGAATATGCAACGGGAATAACAACGGTTCTCTGGAGCCTTTTGTTCTTCCTGTTCTTCCCACCAGCAGCAAACTTTTCTTCCTGTAATTTTTTCGGTGATCTCTCCGGCTCACCCTTGAGGTCATACTCTCCAATACTCTCTACCTCCCTTATGACTCGAACACATCCTATTTAAACACCTCAAAGCATCAAATATTCAACGAATCTTCATTAACGACAAAATACTCGGTGATTATTTTCTCATAACTTCACGTGATCTGATTTGCTAATTTATCTTGATTTTGCATATCTTTTGATTATGTGCAGATCATTCTTGATAAGACCAATATATTCTCTGTTTTAAAGCTCAAAAATCAAGTATAAAATCTTCATAAACTCGAACATAGAGATTCGCGGAAGACTAGATAATTTTCCGCCTAGTTTTTGGATTTGAAATAGGTGGGTGCCCGTAATCCAAGGCATGGGTGCCTTTATAATTTTTATGGGTGCCTTTAGTAGTTTTTCGAGCCAATTTTTCCAGCAATGTTTATTTTCCAAAAATACCTACAAATACATAAAAACACAATATTAGTATAAAATGAGTTCAAACACTATAAAAGTTGAGAGCAAATTAGACACATAAATGTGTCTATCAGACGCGCTAGCTTAGCTGAAACTCAGTAGCCAAGGACGTTGTGCTCATGGGAAGCGCTAGCTAGGGTAAAACGAACTAGCCAAGGACGTTGCGCTTAGGGATGCGCTAGCTAGGCTGGGACATGCTTGTGCTGGAACGTGCTTGCGTTGGGACACGCTGGTAGCTAGGCACTAGTGCTAAGGGCGCTTATTTGATGACGTTTGTGCTAGGACGCTAACGCCAAAAACATTGTTGGGTGGGACGCTAACGCCAATGTTCTTGCTAGGATGAAGATGGTAGCGCCAACGCGCTTGCTAGGACGCCACCGACCAAGGAAGTTAGCGCTTCTTGCGCTAAAGCTAAGATGTTAGTGTCAATGTGTTACTAGGCCAAGAGGATAGTGCTAGCTCGGCACTAATGAATGATAAGGCTAGGGTTAGCCTACCTCAGAGGCATAATGTGTCTTTGGAGACATTTCTCCTTGTTTGTGGCTCGTCCAAGAGGAGTGGCACATTATTCGTGGCTTGTCTTTAAGCAAAGTGCTAAAGTGGCATACTTTAGGCTCAGGAGAGAATTTTGTGGTGTGTTCTCTGCGAACAAGGCGTTAAGCTAGAATGTATTTTGGGGATTAAGCATTAGTTACTCCCAGATTATGCGTATAGTTGTAAATTGATATTGTTTAAATAAGAATTTAAGTATCGACATTGCTCTAGGAATAGAACTAGAAAAGACATCGGATGCAGAACAAGCTATAAGAATAGCACTAGAGAAGACGTTAAGCTCTAGGAACAACACTAGAGAAAACTCGAGTTGCTCTATACTAGTTAACAATCCATATATGAGCTTGAGACTTATTAGATAGACTATAGTGTCAATATAGAACACATGTAGTTATTTTTAGAGACTGTATTCTTAGTTCTCCTGCGGAATATAGGCAGAAATACAGTATTTTATATTCTGATGAAGTCATAAATATGTTCGCAAATATACGTGGATATTTCTATGTTTCTACAACTAGGTAGAAGGACGATTTTACAATTCTAACCCTTGTCAAAAACTCACCATCTACAAATATCAAATTATTTAAAAATTTGTAAAAGAGCGACAAATAGGTAAAACCCCTTACCCATCTGAAACTAGAATTAAACGGATACAATTTCCGATATAAAAAGATCTGAGTTATTTATAACCACACTTATATAAAAGAGAATGTCCACCTTTAATTTTTTATATATAAATATGTTTAACCCAGTTTCTTTTTATTATTTTGAATATTCGAATGTTGTGCATAACAAAAAATGTTCCATTGCCAGGATTTGAACCCGGGTCGCCTGGGTAAAGCCATGTATCCTAACCGGGCTGGACTACAATGGATTGGTGACAAATCTTGTTACATTAATTAATTTATAGAAAAACATCCAACAACAGAGGCAGTCAAATAAGTGACTAACACGAATGAATTAGCAATAGAGGAAGAAAAACAAATGTACTACAAAAGATTACTTTCAAGAAGGTTCGAGAGATCAAGCTCGAACATGACAAGCCTAAACCAATAAATGACCGTTCACGTCATTCTTCAATCATAAAGGTGGAGAAGATTGGGTAGGTCTTAGGGGAGGGAAGCAATGAATGTTGAGAAATATCATTGTGATAAGTAGTGTGTGAAGAAAAAAGGATTATCTCTGATGTGAATCGCTAATTCTGTAAATCTTAGTTTCTTCTGTCTTATCTTCTTGTTTCGACTAGATGAAAACCATATATGCATAGTTCAAATGAGAAGTTCATTGGTATAGATTGGCAATTGTGAATTTTGTTCTTCAAAAATGAAGAAGTTCATTGGTATAGATAGGGAGATTTGAACGTACTACCATATACGATTTGTTGGAACCCATAAAAGAAACACAACAAGTGTGCTTTTGGAGGAAGTGGAAAAAAAATACATATACGATTTTAATAATTGTCTCCACTTTGATTTTGTGGTTCCCAATTTCGACACTTTTAATTAACCCATCTCAATTGGTAATTTGTTTTCATTTGGAAAAAATTTATACATCGGTGAGATAGTTTAGAATATAAATCCATAAGTATATTATTTGGTATATTGACTTTTTCCGTCAAAATTAAAATAAAAAAAATACTTATAGTCGGCTAGGTCCAACCTAGTTCAGCTTATAAATGAGCAGTTTACTCTTCCTTTTATACTCCTTTCCTCATAAAACTCCATGACGACTGTCATTATGTACCTTTCAGCACCGGCCAAGCCACTTTGAAGGATTCCATTGGATATCCACCGGATTCAGGGTTATTGTTTGCACACTAGCCAAGGACGCTATGCTCACGGACGCGCTAGCTAGGCTGAAACGCACTAGCCAAGGACGATGCGCTCAGGGACGCGCTAGCTAAGCTGAAACTCAGTATCTAAGGACGTTGCGCTCAGGGGAAGCGCTAGCTAGGGTGAAACGAACTAGCCAAGGACGTTGCGCTAGCTAGGCTGGGACATGCTTGTGCTGGAACATGCTTGCGCTGGGACACGCTGGTAGCTAAGGCACTAGCGCTAAGGGCGCTTATTTGAGGACGCTTGTGCTAGGACGCTAGCGCCAAAAACGTTGTTGGGTGGGATGCTAGCGCCTATGCGCTTGCTAGGATGAAGATGGTAGCGCAAATGCGCTTGCTAGGACGCCACCGACCAAGGAAGTTAGCCCTTTTTGCACTAAAGCTAAGATGTTAGTGTCGATATGTTACTAGGCCAAGAGGATAGTGCTAGGTTGGCACTAATGAATGATAAGGCTAGGGTTAGCCTACCTCAGAGGCATAATGTGTCTTTGGAGACACTGCTCCTTGTTTGTGGCTCATCCAAGAGGAGTGACACATAATTTGTGGCTTGTCTTTGAGCAAAGTGCTAAAGTGGCATACTTTAGGCTCATGAGAGCATTTTGTGATGTGTTCGCTGCGAACAAGGCGTTAAGCTAGAATGTATTTTGGGGATTAAGCATTAGTTACTCCCAGATTATGCGTATAGCTGTAAATTGATATTGTTTAAATAAGAATTTAAGTAGCGACATTGCTCTAGGAATAACACTAGAAAAGACATCGGATGCAGAATAAGCTCTAGGAATAGCACTAGAGAAGACGTTAAGCTCTAGGAACAACACTAAAGAAAACTCGAGTTGCTCTATACTAGTTAGCAATCCGTATAGGAGCTTGAGACTTATTGGATAGACTACAGGGTCAATATAGAACACATGTAGTTATTTGTAGAGATTGTATTCTTAGTTCTCTTGCGGAATATAGGCAGAAACACAATATTTTATATTCTGATGTGAAGTCAGAAATATGTTCGTAAATATACGAGGATATTTCTATATTTCTACAACTAGGCAGAAAAACGATTTTAAAATTTTAACCCTTGTTAAAAACTCACCATCTGTGGCAAATAGATAAAACCCCTTATCCATCCGAAACTAGAATTAAACGGATACAATTTCCGATATAAAAAGATCCGAGTTACTTATAACCACACTTATATAAAAGCGAATGTCCACCTTTAGTTTTTTATATATAAATATATTTAACCCAATTTCTTTTTATTATTTTGAATATTCGGATGTTGTTGTGCATAACAAAAAAAATTCCATTGACGGGATTTGAACCCGGGTCACCGAGGTAAAAACCAGGAAGACTAACCGGGCTGGACTACAATCGATCGGTGACAAATATTATTATATTAATCAATTTAGATAAAAATATCCAGGAACAGAGGCAGTCAAATAAGCGACCTACACGAATGAATTATCGACTCCAGTAAAGTGTAGCCGCCCATCACCTCCAAATACAAATTGCTCTACTGCAGAAGTGGAAAAAGAATAAGGTGCAGCAGCTTCATATCCAGATTACAGTATGCAAATGAAAAACTAATCAATTAAAATTTTAATTAGATTCAAGGTTGATGCCACAAGATATTCTAAATTGTCACCAAATAATAAAATCAAAATGAGAACTTCTTAGATTCTTAACCCTCTTCTCCAATTGTTCAGATTAAAACATAATTTGTGGTCATCTGAACGATCATGAGGTTTCTTGTTCTTCAATCTCGTACTCATCAGAATAATTTGCATCACTGTCATCACCATCATCATCATCGACGTTATCGTCATCTTCATAATTTGTAATCTCAAGATTTTCAGACGAATTCCAAGCAGGAGGGAAGGACTTTTGTAAAGCTTCAGTAAGCTCTCCTCCTGACCTTTCAATCTTGCGTAGGCACCTAGACCAATGCACTGCAGTTCCCATGTCTACTGTCAAACCAAGTCCTACCATCTCTCTAGAGATGGACAAGATACTTGAGTAAATATATTGTTCAGTGAAAGTAGCCCCGGATAGCAGAGACGTTATCAGACAGTGGTATGCAGTTTTGTCTGGCTTCCACCCTAATGACTTCATATCTTTGAAGCAGGTTAAAGCTTTTTTTGGTGAGCTGCACGGGCCCATCCATTGATCAATGTGGTGTACGTTTTAAGGTTAGGCTTCACACCTATAGCTTCCATTTCCTTTATCGTCTTTGTTGCTCTCTGCATTTTAGAGAATTCTCTCATCAGGATAATAATTTGTCCAAGAAACCCTAATTAGCAATAATAACAGAATTTTTTTTTTTTGGGAAAGATAAAATAATAACAGAAGTTAACTGCTAAATCAATCAGTTAGGACTACATACCAGCATGTCTCCAGTTTTCGAACATGCATTTATGAAAGATGTATATGTATGAATATCAGGAAAAACTCCATCTTGCTTCATTTGCTGCATCAGATCAGCAGCTTCCCAAACATCTCCTCTGCGAGCCCATCTGTATGAAAAAAAATGCAGAAATGATTAATGAATCAAGCACCGAATCACGAAAGACAGCAGAGAAAGATTATATATAGGAAAAAAACCACAAAGTAAAATGAACTTTGACAATGGAGCAATACTTTCGAGCATATGAATATCTAAACCTTGACAAATAGAGTCTAAAAGTAAACTGCATATGAAGATACACAAAAACTGACTTCCATACCCATCAATTAATATGTTGTAAACAAAAGTGTTTCTTGGAATATTCTTAGAACTCATTTCTCTTGTGACTGCTAAAGCACTTTGATCCTGCCTGCCTTGCAACATGCCTTAAGTAGCGCTTGATACGAGAACACATCTAATTCTAGACCCTCATTTTTCATCTTAGTGAAGTACTCAAAAGCTTTGCCAGTATCACCTAGGGAAGCATAACCGTGCATGATCTTGGTATAAGTATGTTCATTAGGAGTAACTCCAGCTAGTAACATCTCATCTATTATTGCAACCGCGCAAGAGAAAACAAGATGGACATATTGATAATGGGGAATATAGAAAAATGTCACTGAGTTGCCATCTATAATGCTCCAAGAAGCCATCTGCTGTCATCCTGAAATCACCTGATGCTTTTCAACAAGACCAACGATTAAGGCATTGAATGTGTGCACGATGCATCCACTTCTCCGCATCATATCAAAAATGTCCAAGGCTTTTCTCATCTCTCCTAATTTTGCAAACCGATGTATTATTGGCATAAATGTACGTGAGGTAGGCCTCAATCTCTGTTTCTGCATCTCTTCAACGGTACGGTTGGCTCTATCCATGTTGCCCATCCCACAGAAGGCTCTGATGACATTGTTGTAAAGCACTGCGTCGGGCTTTAAGCCTGCTTTGATCACATCCTCGAAAATAGCAAATGCATTTGCCCAATCACTAAGCTTCAAAAACCCGTTAATCAACATTGAGTAGGTTTTCATGTTGTGTTTAATTCCATTTGATTCCATCTTTTTGCTGACCTCTAAAGCTTTAGTAACTTTTCCCATCTGAAACAATGATCAAACAAAGATGTTACAAAAGTAACTTGAACAAACCTTACATGGTAATCTCATGATAGCTAATCAATTGGATGGAGATATAAAGTTGTCGATTTTTTTTATTTTTTTTTGAAGCTATCTTGTTGTGTTACTTATCTATGGCCAAGAGAATATTATATAATAAGTGCACGCTAAGTTATATCTACACTAGGCTTAATGAATCTCTTGGGTGCTTATCAGTTAGTTTACACGCTGTTCTTCACACAAATTACCTAAAGTTTGATTGCAAGCACTTTAGACCGCTGTTCTTCACACAAATTACCTAAAGTTTGATTGCAAGCACTTTAGACTCCCAGTTTTGGGTTAGTATTCATACCCAAGTAAGTGAACCACCCAGTTCCACAGCACGTTAGAGAACATGATAATGCTTTATTAAAAGGATCAAAACCAAGAGCTAAAGAAGGATTATTTCACTTCTGTAGAATGGAAGGCAAAATTTTACCTTTGTGAGAAGATTAATGAGACACCCATAGCTAATGACTGAAGGTGTAAAACCGCATTCCTGCAGAAAAATTAACAGGATATATTAGAGCATATTAAAACGGTCAAGACAGAAATAGCATCAGTGTATCGTTATGAAGTTAATCTACCATACTCGGTGTTTCAAATACTTTTGAATAAGTAGAGCACAAAAACATTTATGTTGCAACACCTTTGAACTCGTAATACTGACCAGGTATGACATAAGATGCTTACATTTGTATACATACAGCTATTCGAAACACTGCCGTTCTTACTCTCGCATTTATCATATAAATTGAACAGACACCGCAAACAAATCATACACTTAATCAACAAAAATGTGTACCTCAAGTCTTTTAAACACGACAAGACACTTCTCTTCATTGCTAATGTTCGTGTAACCATCCATCATAGTGTGATATATGTCAATTGGAGCATCAATTCCTTCTTATTCCATCTCCCTTACTAGATCTTCAGCTCAGTCCATGTCACAGGCCTGGCTGCATTTGGGCAACAAGAAGGATGACAGACACTCCTAAAAATAGCATATAATGCTATCAAGGCCATTGATAGTTAAGCAGAGGACACCTACTGAACACAAGCACTTCAATGGGTATCAAGACTTACCAATGAGCATATATTATATTACCATAAATAATAGCAATCAAGGTTTCATGTGTCCCTTTTGCCTCAATAAACCATTTATCTGCAGCTCTTCCGAAACAGTATAAACGAGAATTAGGATGAAAGCATGCTGTCTCGAACAAACAAGGATTGGTTCTAGCACAGGCATAGGCTTGGATGGTGCTGGCGCAAGTGATCATTTAAGAAAAATGGTAAAATAGTTTGTTCGTTGAGACTTGTAAAGATTCGTTTTAGACCTAATTTTAATTTCAACTAAAAAACAAGTAAAAGATTTTAATAATATTGGGAAGAACTGGAACTCAGGATTCCACCAAAATCACTTCTGAATGATTTCTACAATGATTCTTTAATAATTATAGCTCTAATATTGACTTTGTTTCTTTGCCAAAAGTAGATTTCTAAAACATTAACTGTAAATCACAAGCACGGCGCATCAAAAGCTCTTAAGTCCTAGCATACACCATCAAACAAAATCACAACTAATTAAGAAAAATCATAAATCAATTAAAAATCACTGCAAAAGTCATTAAAAATCAAAAATAGTTACCATCATTCATGAAATATGGCTTTCACCATTGTCCCAGTGGTTGGGTTTAGCTCATCATGCTCAAAACACTCTCAAAAGATTGGTACATGGCTCAAAAGTTTTTGAGATAAAAAAAAGAAGCTAAAAAATAATACAACACGAAATCTGCAACGTTTATAAGCTTACAGATTAACTGTTACAGTGGAGCTTGAAGATAAATATTGCAAAACGAAGATAAACGTTGCTGATGGGTTGAAAAAACCGTTGCATTCGAAGATAAACAATGCAAAGACGAAGATATCCGTTGCAGATGGGTTGAAGGAAGCGTCGTCGTATCTCAGTTCTTCACTAGCAGCAACACTTTTCTTTTTTTTCTCCTGTTTTCTTCCCGAGCCTCCCCTCCTGTTTTTTCTTCCTCCTCTTTGTTATTTATAGGTTCCACAAACCCTAACAACTCATCCTTAATCTATAAGGACTCAAAAATCAATTCGAAACCAACTCTAATTCATGTAAATCCGAGTCAGGGAAGAATTCCCTTTTCCGGCTGCAGATGGGATTTTGAACTTGTTTTACGACAACAAACACTTCTGAATGACGTGTTTCGACCTGTTTAAGTTGTTTCTTCAAATTGGTATAGTCAAACACTCTTTAAAACCCCAAAGATCTCGCTCCCAAATCATTTACTTAACTTTCACGTGTAAAGGGATTGCTTCCCACCATTATCGGATTTTGAAATAAATAGAAGGGGTGCCCCTAATCCAAAACTAGGGTGCCTTTATCAACTTTCTTGGGTGCCTTTAATAATTTTCTCTGGGTGTCTTTATCAACTTTTTGAGCCAATTTTTCCACAAATGTTTATTTCCCAAAAATACCTAGAAACACATAAAATGACACAATAAATACAAACTCGAGCACTAACAATAGAGAGAATAAGGAACAAATTAGACACAAAAATTTGTCTATCAAATACCCACAAACTTATTATTTGCTAGTGCTCGAGCTATTTTAATCTAGAAATAAAATAAAATCCTAACTCGCTTTCGCAGGCATCGCGATTGCACTTAACGTGTGCAACAAGTCTTTAAGTCCATAGGTTTCCCTATCGGACGAGTTTTAGTCTCGTGAGGGTTTACAAGAGATATACCCACAAAAAATTTTACCCCAAACCCTAGCTACCTGTGAACGATTGAGGGTAAACACTAAACAAGCTATTTAGTTGGCATACTAAATTCTTCGGCTTTGGGAATCATTACCCTATATGAGTCTAATTGTTGTACACGAGTTTGCAATCAGCATATTGAAATTCATATATAAGAAAACAAAGCTCTACTTAGATATTCGTTCAACCACTATACTTAGAATCTATCAAAGTTCAATCCCATGAATAGATTCAGAAAATGGATGTAGACAAAATGAAGTTTGCACATGTTGACTAAGGTGAACGGTATTTCCCATATCTGTCTGAAGGTCATTGCCAGGATGAATCCTGATGGATTGAAATACGCTCCCACTGGTCTTAATCCTTATACTAATATCGACTCAACTGGTATATACAAGGGTCCCAGGGATCGATTTATTGAAAATAAAAAAATTATCTTTATACTATTAAATATACTGACAACATGATTGAATCAAATGAATCCAAGCACATGCTCCTTATCAGCATCTTAGATGATAGTTCTCATAAATCCTGCTTTCCACGCTTGATTAGGCGACGAAGACAGGGAAAACATATACATATTGCTATCAAAGTGTCAATCTCGTTTTTTATTTTTTATTTTTTTTAAGAATAAAAAATAATAATCTAAATAATCTCAAACATTCTACTCCATCCTGGCAGCGATAACAATTCGATATTGGTGCCCCACCAAATCACTTAGAGAAACACAAAATTGCAAATATAGAAATAGAAGGTGATATGGTCGACATAAACTCCGAGATATGGTAACGAATATCATGTTATTTATAACACCTGAACACTGTCCTTTTATGAATAGACCATTTAACTGGGCATACCAATTCCTTTAGAAAAAGAGCTAAGTTTCCATCTACCTAGAATGGTTAGTGTCATCCTGAATTGTTCACAAGTTTCTAGACTTTGGAGTTTCATATTTCACTAAAATTTTTTCCCTTACCCCCAAACTTAAATCTAACATTGTCCTCAATGTTCTAAAGATGAATGATTAAAAGCATGAACAAGGAGAAATCGCTACCAATCAAAGGAAAGGAGTTAAAGAAAGATATTATCGTATTGCATGAGCATGGGTTACCTCCCAATAAGTTTTAAGTTTAAAGTCTTCAGCCACGAAGAAAGAATTAATCACCTTATAAAATCATATAGAAGTAGCTGGAACAACTGTGGGTCATCTGAATAAAATAATGTTATCCAAAATAGAAGGAAACTGCAACAGGCCAAGAAAATGAACAAACCGAGCACACCCTTATCTAGTTTTCTGTTTAAGACAACTATATCTAGTTGTGGTTCAGGTTAATGCTCTATAAAAGGTTCTAAATAAAATATTTTCATGGGTTGGATTTCCTCATAGGCAGGATCAAAAGAATCAGGTTGTAGAGTCTGGAAAAACTATAATAATAAATTTGAAGAACATAATAATAACCTGAATAATTGTGGATCCTCAAAGTTAATCAGATTTGACTCACACAGTTGACTACTATGAAAATGGTGATCATTCTTAAGAAAATGTGTCGATTATAATTTCCTAAAGTAATTAGGCTTAGTCTCAAAACTTAATAACTTACACATTTGAAATTCATACGCTCCCACATATGGAAGAAAATATTTTTGTGGGAAAACAAATTCAATCTTGGTATTATTTCCTAGGTAAACCACATCAATCAGAGGATGGGTTTCTAATAACTGAACTTCTTTCTGGACATCAACAGGCCCAGGAAATATAATTGGAAGATGATCTTGTAAAATGATAGAGGTGCATATGTCAAGTCCCAATGTGAGGGACTTTAAGCAGGGATACTTGAAAATCACAAGAATCATCGGTACCCCCAAACTTAGTGTGGACATAACTCTCGGATGGACTAAAAACTATTGGTTGGATTGTAGAGTCCTTAAGATCAGAACTACACTCAGCATCCTCTATAGAAGGAAATAAGGTGGACTTATAAACTAGTAGAAGTTCAAACTTAATTTTCTACATATTATAAGTGTCCATCAAATGTGCAGAATCTAACAAAGTATTCGCCTCATGAATAACACTATCATCGTCAAAATCAAACCTAAAGTGGGCTAGGCATTTCTATAATGGATTTTCTAATAAAGTGTTTAGTAATGGCTCCTGAGCTAATGCTCATATCATGTCCACCTCTTCAATGCACGTGTCATCTAGCTCATTGGTTGGTTACTAATATTGAAAATATTCATCTCAATAGTCATATTACCAAAAAATAAGTTTATAATACCATTTCGATAGTTAATGATCGCATTAAATGTAGCTAGAAACGGGCGACCTAATATCACAAGTATCTGATTCTTTGGGTCAGGGACAGGTTGGGTATCAAGGAAAACAAAATCCACTGGATAAATAAACTTATCGTCCTCAATAAGAACATCCTCTATGACACCACGAGGAATTTTCGCAGACCTATCAGCTAATTGCACTGTTATCTAAGTAGGTTTCAAATCACCAAGTCCTAGATGGAGGTACACATGGTACAGAAGTAAGTTCACACTGTCTCCTAAGTCAAGTAACAATTTTTCAACACGGTAGTTACCTATTATGCAAGAAATAGTTGGGGACCCTGGGTCTTTGTACTTAGGAGTTGTATTGTTATGGATAATTGAACTCCCATGACTAGGTAAAAGGGTTTTCTTTTGTAAACTTAGCTTTCACTTTCGCATAGACATATCCTTAAGGAACTTGGAACAAGTAGGAATCTGCCTAATTACATCTAATAACGGAAGGTTGATAGTGACTTGCTTAAAAACCTCCAATATGTCGTTAAAGTTGGATTCCTTCTTTGTTGGTGCTAACAGTTGTGGGAAAAGGGCTCTGGGCACAAAATCTGGCTTATGAAGAACGACATCGGGCTCTTTAGAGACTTCATCAGTCTCTTCAGTTACTGGATCAAAAGGATGAACTACAGTATGTTCACTATCAGGTATGGTTACCTTGTTGTCTACCACTTTACCATTCCTAAGGGTTCTAACTGCATTCACATGATTTGATGATTTCTCACCATGAGATACTTCATGAACTCCTCTAGGATTGGGTTGGGTATGACTAGGAAACTTACCCTTTTATCTTTCTCTCAAAAACTCAGCGATTTGACCAACCTGGGATTCTAAATTGGAAATAGCCTGACTGTTAGCCTAAACAATCTTTTGATTTTCTTGTAAACTTTGGTTGACTGACTGCTGAAAATATTTAGTGTTCTGAGTTAATAAGGCGAGAGACTATGCTAAATTCATGATCATCTTATCTATCGGATTCTGAAATTGTGCTGGTCCTGAAGGATTCTTAATATAGCCAAAACTTGGGGGAACCTTAGAGTTACTAGACTGACCTTGATTCTGGCCTTTAAACCAAGAAAGGTTAGAATGGTTTCTCCAACCAAGGTTATAGGTTTCTAAATAAGGGTCAAACTTCTGATGGTTATCAAATCTAATGTTAATATAAAGAGCATGTGCGTGCTCTTCAACAGTATGTCCTTTCCAAAATGACTTGGGTTCAATTCCACAACTAGATTGACTTAGTTCTAAAGCTTCTAATCTTTTTGATATAGCTGCTATTTTGGCATCTGATTCAAAAGATCCTTCTACCCTATTGAAATTTCCTCTACTTAGAAGAATTGTTTTCTGGGTCTCCCTACTATTTTCCCATTGCTGGGTTTTTTCGGTGATTTCATTCAAAAATGTCATCGCACCATCGAGAGTTTTATTTTCAAACTCAGCTGTGCATAACGATTCAACCATGGTTGTTGTCGAATAATCTAAACCTTCGTAGAGGATCTGAACTAGCCTTATTTTTTCTAAACCATGATGAGGACATTGTGATAATAAGTCATTGAACCTTTCCAAATACCTATATAAAGATTCTCCCTCTTGTTGAGCAAATGTGCAAATCTGCTGCCTAATAGATGATGTTTTTTGCTTACGGAAAAACTTCTGAAAAAAGGAAGATGTAAGTTGTTCATAGGTTTCAATGGACTCGAAAGTCAAACTATATAGCCAATATTTGGCTTTGTCTCTTAGTGAAAAAGGAAACAATCTAAGTTTCAATGCTTCATCATATAGGTCCTTAATCCTGATGGTACCACATATTTCCTCAAAATCCCTAACATGGAAATATGGGTTTTCATTTTCTTTTCCTAAGAAGATTGGGAGCATCTGTATGGTCCCAGGTTTTGACTCATAGTTTGCTTCATTTTCAACTAACTTGATACATGATGGACGAGAAGTCCTAGATGCGTTCAACAAAGCTTTTAAAGTTGCCACTACTGGAACTATCAAAGGACTATGAGTAACTTCTTCATATAGTGTCAAGTTCTCAAAATTGAAATTTCCAAAAATAGGGCCCTCAAAAGAAGAGTCTTCGAGGTCCTCGTTTCCAGGGACAAAACTACTAGGTTTGTCACTAATCAAACGACCTAGAGTGTCTCTTTTCCAAGCTCGCTCAGTGATGATTTTGAGCGGTCTTGGCATACACTAAAAAAACTAAAAGAAATAAATCCTAATTAGAGGGAATTCTAAGCAATCACAAGAAAGGCTGACTCAATCAAATCAAACCTGTTGATCTAGTAAACAAAAAGCATGATGGCTCCACTTAGATTGTTTCTAGACCAGCTTTTATTCTTCCAAAAGGCAACTAGTTACAGTTTTAGCAAACCTCTTAGAACGATCCGAATTAGATTAAGTCGAATAGAAACAGGATAAGCTCTCTAAGGAGCAATTGTTCCGGCTATTTCTATATGATTCTATAAGGTGACTAGTTCTTTCCAAATTCTGGATGAATACTTTAAACTTAGCACTTCTTGGGAGGTAACCCATGCTCATGCGAACGGTAATATCTTTCCTTAACTCATTTTCTTGAAGTGGTAATAGTTTCTCATTGTTCATTTTTTTTAATCATTCATCTTTAGAAACATTGAGGACAATGTCAAATTTAAGTTTGGCGGTAAGGGAGAAACTTTTAATGAAATAAAACTCCAAAGTCTAGAAACTTGAGAACAATTCAGGATGACACTAACCATTCTAGGTAGATGGAAACTTAGCTCTTTTTCTATAGGAATTGGTGTGCCAAGCTAAATGGTTTATTCATAAAAGGACGGAGTTCAGGTGTTAGAAATAACATAATAGTCGTCACCGTATCTCGGAGTCTATCTCGACCATATCACCTTCTTTTTTTATTTTTGCAATTTTTTTTGTTTCTATAAGTGATTTGGTGGGGCACCAATATCGAATTATTATCTCCGCCAGGATAGATTAGAGTGTTTGAGATCAAGCCTCATTATTGTATTTAGATCATTATTTCTGATTTGAAAAATTAAATAAAAAATAATAATTGAGTATTGACATTTTGATAGCAATATGTGTGTGATATCCCTGTCTCTGTCGCCTAAGCAAGCGTGGAACGCATGATCCATGAGAATTATCATGTAAGATGCTGAAAAGGAGCATGCGCTTGGATTCATTTGATCCAATCATGTTATCAGTACATTTAATAAAATAATAAATAATTGTTTTATTTTCAATAAATCGATCGTTGTGACTCTTGTATATACCAGCTGAGTCGATATTAGTATAAGGAGTAAGACTAGTGGGAGCATATCTCAATCTATTAGGATTCATCCTGGCACTGACCTTCAGACAGATATCGGAAACACCGTTCACCTTAGTCAACATGCACAAACTTTATTTTTTTTATATCCATCTTCTAAATCTTTTCATGTGATTGAACTTTGATAGATTCTGAGTATCGTGGTTGAACGAATATCTAAGTAGAGCTTTGTTTTCTTATATATGAATTTTAGTATGCTTTAGTGCAAACTCGTCTACAATAATTGGATTCATAAAGGGTAATGATTCCCATAGCCGAAGAATTTAGTATGCCAACTAAATAACTTGTTTAGTGTTTACCCTTAATCAGTCACAACTAGCTATAATTTGGAGAAAAAGGTTTTGTGGTATACCTCTTGTAAACCCTCACGAGACAAAACTCGTCCACTAGGGACACCTAGGGGTTTAAAGGCTTGTTGCACACACTAAGTGCAATCGCGATGCCTGTGAAAGTGAGTTAGGATTTTTATTTTATTTTTAGATTAGATTTGCTCGAGGACTAAAATAATAAGTTTGGGGGTATTTGATAGACACATTTTTGTGTCTAAATTGTTCTCAATTCTCTGTATTACTAGTGCTCGATTGTGTACTTATTGGGTTATTTTATGTGTTTCTAGGTATTTTTGAGAAATAAACATTTGTGAAAAGATTGGCTCAACAAGTGATAAAGGCACCCAAAAATTACTGAAGGCGCCCAGGATGGTTGATAAAAGCACCCCACTTCTGGATAGGGGCACCTCTTCTTTTTTTAAATGAAAATGGCGGGAAAATATTTTCTCTGCGTGAAGCTTCTCCTGATATGTTTGGGAATTGGATTTTATGGGATTTAAGGAGGTTTAGATATACCAAACTCATAACATTGCTTACATGATTAATATGCATCAAAAACAAGAGTCTCAATCCATGAAAATAGTCAGAAATAGGTTATTGTCGTGAATAAAGAGAAAAGAGTTTTACTCAGATTTGGGGAATTATAACGTGTTTTTAGAGTTTGGATTGGTTTAGAATTGATGGGTAAATATCCTTTTCGAGTTTGGAGGGTCTAAGAACTATAAATAGAGAGCCAGGGATTGACAGAAGAAAAGGGGGGAGTCTCGGCCGGAAATTCCAGGGAAGATTTCTCTTAGAGATTTCTTGATCTTGTGGTGTAAAAAAAGGGTTGTTTGAGTCACAAAAGAGGTGAGAAAGGTTGGGTCGAGCTCAAGAAGCTAACCAGAGCAAAGAAAAATCACTTCGGGAACAATTTTGTTGATGAAGAAGAAGAAAACGAAGAACAGAGATAAGGCAACGGTTTCTTCAACCATTCTGGCACGATTTCTTTAACCGATTTTGTAACGTTTATCTTTTTTTTACAACATTTATCTTCAAGATTCATTGCAACATTTAATTTGTAACGTCCAGAAAACATTGCAGATTCCCTGTTACATTATTTTTAGCTTCTTTTCATATTTTGAACGCTTTTTGAGCCATGTGCCAACTTTTGAGAGTGTTTTGAGCATGATGAGCTAAACTCAACAACTGGGAAAATGAAGGAAGCCATATTTCATGATGAATGGTAACTATTTTTGATTCTTAATGACTTTTGCATTGATTTTTAATTGATTTATGTTTTTTTTTTTAATTAGTTGTGATTTTGTTTGATGGTGTATGCTGGGACTTAAGAGCTTTTGATGTGTCATGCTTGTGATTTACAATTAATGTTTTATAAATCTACTTTTGGCAAAGAAACAGAGTCAATAAAAGAGCTATAATTGTTAAAGAATCATTGTAGAAATCAATCAGAAGTGATTTTAGTGGAATCCTGAGTTCCAGTTTCTCCAAATATTGTTAAAATCTTTTACTTATTTTCTAGTTTAAATCAAAATTAGGTCTAAAACGAATCTTTACAAGTCTCAGCGAGCGAACACATTTTTACCACTTTTCTGAAACGATCAACAATCAACACCACTCTTACAACATCCAATAGAAACTTCTTCGGTCGTCAACTGTTGATGATGAACTCTTGAACTCCGTAGAACTTTGACAACTTGTGACTCTTTTCTTCAATTCCTTGTTGCTTGAAACTTCTTTATAGATTTCTTCTTCCCCACAGCCTTATTGAATGAATACAAAAACAAATATGTACTAAAGCAATGATAGACAATTTTTTTCACTTTATTTTTTTAATTCTTTTTCTCTTTTCACCTTTTTTTTAAATTTTTTTTCATTTTTTTTTTCATAATACAAGCTGACAAATAAAATGAAACTACTATGGTCGTTGGATAAGGACTTTACCACTTTATTCTTCATAACTTGTATTGTATCGATATCATGAACTCCACTAACTCACATCTTTTGATTTCTTTCGCTCGTGTACATAAGTCTTCAACATGTATATATAATTCTGCTTATTGTATTGTTGCTTTACTTGAATATGAAATTTGCTCTTTCTTGTACCGTTGTTTATAAACCTTGAACGTCTTCAACTTTCCTTCAAATTTATAATGCTCTTCTTTTTGTTGATGATGATATATTTCTATGGACCTGTTGTTGTCGAGAGAATGGTGCCAACTGCAAACAAGACTACAAGATAGAGTTAGCAATTCTGATGTCACCCTCGTGATTGATAGAAATAGTACTCAAGAGATCAAAAAGTAGTGCTGAAATTGGTGCGAGGTTGGATAGTTCATCATTCTACCCGAAATGTACGCAGATAAAACACTCTAAATGGAAAATTGAAGGTTTGGTGCCTCACTCATTGGTATTGAATGATCAACTTCTCTAATAATGTATTCTCTACCAGCGATTTAAGTCCATTTTTGTCAGCTCTAGCCTCTCAATAACTAAACACTTCGAATATAGTTCTCTAATACTTCTAAGTTCAGTTATTTCGATAAGAACTCCGTATGTAAACGTATCTAGAAGTATACAAAGTGACTCTAGTTCTATAAAATTTGGAGGTTTCCATGCAAATATATACAAAATTAAAAAATTTACCTACAAAAGTGAATACTAAATATCTAAATGCTTAACCACTCCCCCACACTTAGACTTTACATTTTCCTCAATGTAAATTGACTCCTCCAATGTAAAATCAAGATGAGAAATCTTAACATGATATGCAGAAGTAATAAAAATCAAAAGATAAAGATATAAATACAAAACCAATGGGTTGCCTCCCATGCAGCGCTTGGTTTAAAGTCGTCATCCCGACTCTCTACTCGCCCGTATTACTCCTCCAGAGGGAGAAAATCTTGAAGTTCAATGATATCCACATTCTCCGTTGGGAAGTTTTCATAATATGGCTTCAACCTATGGTTGTTTACTTTAAAAATTGTTCCCCTCGTGAAACTAGTAACCTCAACTGCACCATAAGGAAAAAATTAGTAACAACAAATGGTCCACTCCATCGGGACCTTAACTTACCGGGAAATAATTTAAGACGGGAATTAAATAGAAGAACTTTTTGTTCCACAACAAAATTCTTTCGAGAAATCAGCTTGTCATGGAAAAGCTTAGTCTTCTCCTTGTATATACTGGAACTCTCGTAAACATCATTGTGTATCTCCTATAACTCATTAAGTTGTAACTTTTTTTGTTTCCCCGTTTTATCATACTCCATGTTGCACATCTTTACCGCCCATAAAGCCTTATGTTCAAGTTCAACCGGGAGATGACAAGCTTTTCCATAAACCAACCGATATGGAGATATTCCAATCGGTGTCTTGTATGCCGTTCAATACGCCCATAACGCATCGTTGAGCCTTAAGCTCCAATCTTTCTGTGTAATATTAACGGTTTTCTCTAGAGTGGATTTGATCCCACGATTTAAAATTTCAGCTTTTCCACTAGTTTGTGGGTTATAAGGCGTACCAATCTTGTGTATAAGGATGTAATTCTTGAGAAGATCATGGAAGGATTTATGAAAGTATGATCCTTCATCGCTAATAACCACACGTGGTGTGCCATGTCTAGTGAAAATATTTTCCTTCACAAACTCACAAACAACTTGAGAATTATTAGTATGGGTAGCTTTAGCTTCCACCCATTTTGAAACGTAATCCACAACAAGAAGTACATAAAATTTTCCATAAGAATTAACAAAAGGGACCATAAAATCAATTCACAACACATCGAATATTTCTACTGCAAGAGTCAGTATGAGTAGTATTTGATTTCGAGCACCTAGGCTCGTTCGTTGAAATCTATCACAAGATTTACAAAAAGCATACGCATCCTCAAATAGGATGGCCAATAAAAGCCACTCTCAAGGACTTTGAGAGTGGTACGTTTATAACCAAATTTCCCACCATAAGCATAAGAATGACAAAAATTCAGAATGGATTGGAATTCAGAGTTAGGTACGCACTTAAGGATAATCTGATCAGCACAGTATTTCCACAAATAGGGTTCATCCCACACATATTTCTTGGCTATCTTCTTAAGCTTTAGCTTTTGAAAACTAGACATTGTACTAGGTACTTGTCTGGTAACCAAGTAGTTCACTATATCTGTGTACCAAGGTGTTGAATCTTCTATTGAGAAAAGTTGTTCGTCTGGGAAACGATCTTATAAGGGAAGTTCTTCCTTGGAAATAACAAGTCTACTAAGATGATCTGCAACTATATTCTTAACGCCTTTCTTGTCTCTACTTTCTGTGTCAATTTTTTGCAACAAAAAAATCCAATGTATGAGCCTTGGTTTAGCTTCTTGCTTCTTAAGTAGGTACCTAAGTGTTGCATGGTCAGAATAAACAACAACATTGGTACCCACCAAATAACATCTGAATTTTTCTAGTGCAAAAACTATAGCCAACAACTCTTTCTTCGTGGTAGAATAGTTGATTTGTGCATCTTTTAAGGTCCTAGATACATAGTAAATCACGTGGAACAATTTATCCACCCTTTGACCCAAAACGGCTCCAACTGCATAGTCACTCGCATCACACATCAACTCGAACGGTAAACTCCAATTGGGTAACTTGATAATTTGTGTAGTTGTCAACAATTCTTTTAATCTATCAAATGAATCTTTGCACTCCTTGTCAAAGTTAAAAGTAGCCTTTTTTTGCAACAATTTGCACATCGGTATTGAGATTTTGGAGAACTCTTTGATAAACCGCCTGTAAAAAATTGTATGACCAAGAAACGAGCGAAACTCCCTTACCAAAGTGGGGTATTGTAAGTTTCTTATTAAGTCTATCTACTTTGTCTACTTCGAGCCCTCTAGAGGACACAATGTGACCGAGCACTATGCCATGGTTTACCATAAAGTGGCATTTCTCCCAATTAAGAACAAGATTAGTGTCTATGCATCTTTTTAGAACAAGTTCAATATTTTCTAAGCAAATATCAAATGAATTTCTATAAACACGAAAATCATCCATAAATACCTCAATGGTGCGTTCCACGTAATCAGAAAATATACTAACCATACATCTCTGAAAAGTGGCAGGAGTATTGCAAAGACCAAACAACATTCGTCTATATACAAATGTACCAAAAGGACAAGTAAAAAGTAGTCTTCTCTTGATCATCTGGTGCAATAACAATCTGATTGTATCCCGAATAACCATCCAAAAAGCAAAAATGAGAATTTCTTGAAAACCTCTCTAACATATGATCAATGAAAGGCAAAGGAAAGTGATCATTTCGGGTAGCAGAATTAAGCTTTCTGTAGTCTATGCATATTCTCCATCATGTTTGAACTCGTGTAGGAACAATTTCGTCATCTTGATTTCTGACAACAGTAATACCAGACTTCTTTGGTACCACTTGTACCGGACTAACCCATTTGTTGTCAGAAATTGGGTAAATCACCCCCACACTTAACAATTTGAGGATCTCTTTCTTCACGACCTCCATCATAGGGGGGTTGAGCCTACACTGAGCATCATGTACTTTCTTTGCATCATCTTCCATTAGGATTATATGCATGCATATTGATGGACTAATACCTTTGATATCAGCAATCGTCCAACCAATGGCCGTTTTGTGCTCTTTCAGAACCCTAATCAAGCGTTCTTTCTATACTGATATGAGATTCTTTGCAATGATAACCAGAAGCTCTTCCTTATCACCCAAGTAAGCATACTTTAAGTGATCAGGTAGAGGCTTCAGTTCTAATTTAGGTGCCTGCACAAAAGAAGGTAAAGGAATTTCATTAGTTACGGATAAAGAGATATATAAAATATTACCCGTTTGAACTTCTTATAGTTTCGTTAGGGCACCTCACATCTCCAACAATTCCTTTGCTACGTCGACGTCCAAGTTAGGCAGTCCATGAACATAAGTATCAATATTGTGTTGTAACACAGTCCCAAGTTCATCTTTACTACTCAAATCAAGCATCTGTTGAGCTAACGAATCAATAACATCAATAGAGAATGCAGAATGGACATCACTTGGATAATGTATAGCTTTAAGGATACTGAAGCGTATAAATTCTTTATCAAACTCTATAGTAAATGTCCCACTATCGACATCAATCTTCGTCTTTACAGTCTTCATAAACGGTCTCCCAAAAAGTAATGAAGTAGACAAACAATTATCTCCCTTCTGCATATCCACAATATAGAAGTCAACCAGAAAGATTAATTTATTCACTTGAACCAACACATCCTCCATAAGTCCCTTAGGATATATGTTAGACTTATTATATAATTAAATGATAATCCATGTCTCTTTTAATGGCCCGAGATTCAAAGAATCATAAATATCGGTTGACATAACACTAATGGATGCTCCCAAATCAAGCAAAGCACGCTTAAATCTGTCGTTACCAATAGTAACTGGTATTATGAAACCCTCAGGATCACTGCATTTTATGGCATCTTCTTTAACAACATAGATGAAGCACTTTCACCCACCTGCGTAATCTGGTTAGCAATTAACTTATCCTTTCTTTGTGCATAATTTCTTCAGAAATTTAGCATACCTAGGTACCTGTCTGATTGCCTCAATAAGTGGAATATTGATTTGGATCTTGCTGAAAAAAATCCATAATCTCCTTATCTTGAGCTTGCTTCTTTGACTTAGAAAAACGACTAGGAAAAGTAGGTTGAGTAGTAAAAGTAGGAACTGTATCTTAAGGTTGACCGGTTGGAAGTGGATTTTCCTTTGGAACGGTTTCTTTTCTACAGGCACTTCTTCGTCTTGTTCTATTTCTCCACTACCCTGATTCTGTTGAATTGAATCTACAACTTCCCTTCCACTTCTAAGTATTACAGGAGTAACATTCTCTCTTGGATTCACAAAAGTTACGAGGGAAGATTTGTTGATGCTTGTTCCTTCAGTAGATTCATATTAACCGTCATATGCCCTATTTGAGTATGCAAATCCCTAATGGCAGAATCGGTCTTCTACTTATGTTGTTGGTTCTGTTGTTGACTTTGTTGGAACATAGATGAAAGACCTTGCATCATGGTAATCATCTTCTCAGAGGCATCCTCATTTTGGAACTTGAGGTTTCCGTCGTGGTTGGAATTGTGGTTGTTGGAAACCACTTTGTCGCCTATATGGATTAAGAGATGCAACTTGCTTGTTTGCATAACTGAAATTTGGGTGATCTTTCCAACCAGGATTATAAGTATTAGAGTAGGGATCATACCTTGGCCTCTGATTTGGGAACACTACATTCACCTATTCAGCCACTTCTTCATAAGTAGGAATAATCACTGCAGCCATTCATTGCACTACCTTTTTTATATTATTCAACTGTTATTCCGATTATAAAGACTCTTCTATCTCGCTAGCTCTTCTAAAATGCAAGTTGTTCCTAGTATAGAATTGTTGTGCATTTGAAGCCATACTCTTAATCAAATTAGTTGTCTGCGAGATTGTTTTTTCAGTAAGTATACCTCATGAAGCTACATCAATCAAGTTCTTATGTTCTGGAAGTAATCCTTCATAGAAGTATTGAATGATGAGTGTTAAGGAGATGTTGTGGTGTGGGATGCTTTCCAACAACCGTTTGTACCTCTCCCAGTATCCATAAAGAGATTCCTCGGTAATCTGCAGAATGCTACTAATCTCTTCAGAACAGATTTCGCCTTGGAAGTAGGAAAATACTTCTCTAGAAATAGATTTTTCATCTCTGTCCATGTTGTAATACTCCCTAGAGTAAGGTAATATAACCATTCTTCTATTAAGCCTGTCAATGAGAATGGAAAGGCTTGTAGCATAGCCGTTTCAGCGTCTTCGGTTCTCGTCATCGTGTTCTGAAATTGCTGAAGGTGACGATTTGGATTTTCACCTGCATGTCCCTTGAA
Source organism: Papaver californicum (assembly GCA_023531435.1). Lineage (NCBI taxonomy): Eukaryota > Viridiplantae > Streptophyta > Magnoliopsida > Ranunculales > Papaveraceae > Papaver > Papaver californicum. The sequence goes on along the minus strand of JAJJMC010010584.1, from coordinate 2,424,769 downwards.
CTTAGGTAGATGGTGAATCAAATTCGACTCCAACTCCACTGGTGCAGCTATGTTAATACACAATGGTTGTGAACTAAACATGGAGATGTCAACTCTCGTAACTTCTTATTTGGAGGTTGAGGACCACCCATCTCTTCTAAAGGTGGATCTTGTAACAAAAATTGAGGTTCTTGTAGTACTGTCCCCCTACGAGTCTGAATTCCACACCTTCGGTAATCCCAATGTTTGGGTGCCAGAGGTTAAGTACCTGAAACCAAAAATCTAGAAAACAAAGATAAAATCTAAAAATAGACCTAAAAAGAAAAATAAAAACCAACTGTTCCACGCAACGGCGCCGAAATTTGACGCGTAACGTGGGTGCAATCAAATTAGTGATCTTATTTTCACTCAATTATAGAATAATATAATTGAAGTCGAGTTCGTTCCCACGAGAGGTGAGGTGTTTCAGTTGTTTAAAGTGTCACAAAGGGGGGTTTTATTTTAGGTTTTAAACAGAGTAAATAAGAAAGCGATTAAAAGTAAGAGTAGATAAAAACCTAATTGATTGAGGATGAATTCTAAGTTCTAGACATGATTTGAGTTATTTTATATGAATCTATTTTGATTTCTCCACACAAGTATTGTTTTGTTTCTATCATAAAGAATGTTTATGATTGATTAATCGATTGTTCTAGGTGGCCAACTAAATTAGTCTCTTGATTGATCTATTACTATTAAGGGTTAGGATATCCGTAATTTTTGAATACATCCTACACAAGCAGAACACGTGAGACCTTACAGAGGGATTCTGTCGAGCTATTATGTGTGGAAACAATACTAGAAAGTGGACCTTGCGCTAAGAGTCTAACCACTAGGATCAATCTATAAAGTCACAAATTATAAAGCATTTGGCCAAATTACACTTAGTGTACGCTACTTCTATGTGGTTTAGACAAATAGAATCTAGCATTCGAGCGCTTCGGTACCCAGTGACCTAAGGACTTTCGAGGATAATACTTCTCTAGCTGTTATCCTACGGTTGATAATAATCGGTGATGAATGAAGAATAGATGAGTATACGAATTCAATGATCATATCTCTCTCTATTGCTTACAACGGATATAGAAGCATCCATGATATTCATAAGAGTAAAGAATTCGTTACGATGGTGAAATCACTCCAAACCCTAGCTTTTTCTCCTTATGTTGTTGATCTCCTCCAAGACTTACAAAGTGATGTAAAAGGGTCTCTTCTTAGGGTTATGGAAGTCTTCTTATATAGTCTTCATCATAGCTATGTGTTAGAGTCCTAATGGGACCATGATGCCTTGATTTAGAAGTCAAAAACGTGTCTTAGAAGTGGCTCCGGTCGTGTCATAATCGGTAGCATCAATCCTCATCTTTCTACTGATTGTTGGTGTCCAAAAAAAAGAGTTTTCTGATGCCAAAATCATCCATAATCGGTAGTCACGACACCCTCCTTACCTACCGATTGTAAGAGCTCAAAATATGACTTTTAGCTGTGTCCAAAACTTGCCATAATTGGTAGACTCGATTCCTCTCATATCTACCGATTGTTGGAGCTCAAAAAAAAAAGTTTTTCTGTGTCCAAAATTGCCTATAATCGGTAGTTGATTTTTCCCTGTTATCTCCCGATTATTTTGTTGTGTGTTTCGCTCTTTTCTTTCGGTTGTTTTGGTCATAACTTCCTCATACAAACTCGGAATGACCTCATTCTTTTTCCCTCGTCTTCGTATTTCAATTCTATTCAAGATGATGATAAGAAATTATAGATTTTAACGAGTTGAACTTGGTCTTTGGTCCTTCTTCTCATGTAGAACTTAATTTCCTTGTTCATTTCATGTCGCAATGAACTCTTTTCTTCTTGTTTGGCCTTGGGACACTTGAATACTTGTATTGATTCACTTTTTAGCTCTTTTACAACTAATATCACTTTTATTGGGATGATTCACCTAATAGAAACAAATAAAACAAAACAAGAGTAATAACAAGTAATATGCAAGAATTATACCTAATATTAGTATGGATTTGACACTAAAATCATGTAAATTATGCACTTATGAACTGCCAGACCAATACCCCAATGAGTATATCCCCATGTATTGTATTTGATATATCTTGGAAATAGTGGAGTCATAAGCCACTGTCATTTTGATTAAGTCAAGTCAAGTCAAATGACTTGCTAAGTTAGTGAGACAAGTTGCGCGATTCACTAGATTGGTAATCAAACTGATTAGTGTCGAGTACGGGAAGTTCAGTGGTCATGTACTTGCTTAGAAGTAACATGGCACATTTAATGGCTAAGTATCAGCTCAGAAATGACTTAGCATAAGTTTGAGAGGCATTTGAGGCCAAATATTGTAGAGGGCCTCTCAAGCAAAAAGACCTACTAAAATACGTATAAGATTTGATATTGGACCAATATCGAGAAGAAAGGCATATTTCTGAGGAAGGTAGCTAGCAAAGATGGGACTAGATACATAGCACAAATAATAATATGCCATCTCTTTTAATATGAAAGGCTAATGTGCTAACGTCTCAGAAGTTAGACAAATATGCATAAATATTAATTGTACTAGGGTTAGGAGGCTAGTGTGAAGGAGGTTTGAACTTAACACTTCAATTGGGTCAAGTACAATTAGGACTAAAGTGTTAGCACCATTGCGCTTATGGCTAAGTCACTAAGTATCGATGCACTAGGACAAAAGTGTATTGGCTAAATATATGACATGCCATAGCTAGGTCTAGGGACTCTCTAGGATGGCAAGGACGCATCAGGAACTAGTAGGTGCGCTAGGCATAGCTAGGTCGCATCGGTCACTAGGGGATGGGCTAAGCATAGTTTGGCAAAGACGTATCGGCCTTATCAGGGAGGCATTAATGCATTAGCCAGGGACGCATCGGCCTTGTGGTGCACTGAAGCATGGGAGGGGAGTACTAGGCTTGACAGGGATGCGTTATAAAGCCAAGACGCATTGGAGATCCAAAGGGGGGTGCTGGAGAGCCAAGACGTGCTGGCTAGGGCGTATTAGCTTGGTGCTAACCGAGAGGCGTTGGCGCCTTTGGAGCCAGGGTTAGGGTTAACACTTTTAGTGCTAGGGTTGAGGTCCCAAGGTGGTGATGCTCTAGCTAAGGCCTTATTAGGCCAAGATGTGCTAGCTAAGACCATGTTAGGTTAGTTAGCGCATCTTAGGTGCCAGAGTTAACGCCAGGAAAGTTAGCGCTTTTAGCGCTAAAGGGGCTAACTAGTGCCAATATGGTGTTAAGCCAAATAACTAGTGCTAACTTGGCGCTAATATGATAAAAGACTAGGGTTATCCTAGCTTAGAGGTTCAAAGTATTTTTATGGCGTTGCTTCTTGATTGTGGCATATCCAAGAGGAGTGGCGCATTATTTGTGGCTTATATGCAAGCAAAGTGCTAAAGTAGTATATTTGAGCTCAACAGAGCAATTTGAGAAGTATTCGTTATGTATGAAGCGTTAAGCTATAATGTATTTTTGGGATTTAAGCATTAGCTATTCCCGAGTTTGATGGATGTTCCTGGAACATCAATGTGCATTCGAGGCAAGTTCAAGGAATTCAGCCGTGGAATTTATGCGACTTGAGGCTAGTTCGATATGGCATGAATATTATGAGTATTAAGAAGGATGCAAGGCCAGTTTAAAGTATTTGAAGAGAATCTATACTTTTAATTCGCTTGAGGAATATAAGCAGAGATAAAATATTCCATATTTTGCTATAGGGTTAAGCATATGCGCATAGATATACACATATTCTTTTCATATTCCTACTGCTTGGTAGAGGGAAATTTTATAATTCTAGCCATTGTCAAAAACTCACCATCTACATGCACTCAAAATACACACTTTATGGTTCTCATGTGTGCAGGAAGGAGTGAAAATAGAAATCATGCACACACCAAATGGTAGGAAGAGAAAGAAAACTTCCGAATTATATTTTATTATCCCATAGAAACGTGGGACGAAAAGAACCTTTTTTTTCTAATGATCTTTAGGAAAGGAAATCAACCACTATGTGAGGATGAGAATGTTTACTTACCTTCTCACCCGGTCTATAATCAGCACCACTCTTACAGCGAATAGAAACATCTTCGGTCTTCAACTATTGATGATGAAATCTTGAACTTCATAGAAATTTGAAAATTGTAACTCTTTTCTCCAATTTCTTGTTGTTTAAAACTTCTTTATAGATTTCTTCTTCCCCACGACCTTATTGAATGAATACAAAAAGAAATAACTAAAGAAATATACATAAAAAAAAATCTTAATTATTTTTTTTCTTTTATTTATTATTTTTTTATGAAAAAAACATATAATGAAACTAATGTGGTCGTGGGAGAAGGACTTTACCACTTGATTCTTCACAACTTCTATTGTCTCGGTATCATAAACTTCATAAAAATTCACATCTTGTGCTTCTTTTCGCTCTTGTACTTAGTCTTCAACTTGGATATAAAATTCGTACTCCTTTTTTTGTTGCTTGCAAACCTTGACTGTATTCAACTTTCTTCGTGATTTTGATGTCGCTCCGCTTGTTGATAATGATGTGTTACTATTGCTTCTTTGTCAAGTGAATGTCGTCGACTGCAAACAAGACTACAAGATAGAGTTAGCAATTCTGATGACACCCTCATGATTGGCGGAATTAGCACCCAAGAGATCAAAAAGTATTACTGAAATGGTGCGAGGTTGAGTATCTTATCATTATACTCGGAGTTTGTGCAGATGTAACACCCTAAACGAAAAATTGAAGGCTTGGTGCCTCACTCATATATGGGTAGTCTCCACTAATGATTGATTAGCTTCTCTAATACTTTATTCTTTATGTATGTAAGCTTAGCTAGATACTAAGTGACTCTAAAATATTTAAAAGTTGGAGGTTTATGCAAAAACTAAAATCTAAAGCTAAAAACTCTATATGCAAATACTCACCCACACTTAAACTTTACATTGTCCTCAATTTAAATTGACTCTTTCAATGTAAAATCAAAATGGGAAATCCTAATATGATATGAAAACTGATAGAAACTCAAAATAAAGGGAAATAAATACAAAACCAATGGGTTGCCTCCCATGCAACACTTAGTTTAACGTTCTCAGCATGACCTTCTGGTTAGTGCCCGTAAACCAACAATCTGAAAATCGAGGATCCACCCAGATAACGATCTGCAGTTCTAACAGCTTCACAAAAATATTAGTATAATAATAAAATAAGAAAATTTGGTGGAAGTTACCCCCATACTTAGTTTTTTTTACACTTGGAAGTGTATAAATAATATAGAATGTGGGAACTTCTACATGTTCCTCTCGGTGAACCAACACAGTGCTAGAATCAAACACATCTAGTGGTGGATAATTATCATGGTCTTCTATCAAACTCTTTAAAATCCTTCCATCATCATTTTCTTCTGCAACCAAAATCTCAGCATCATTATATCCTTGGCAATATCAATTGGGTCTTCCACGAATTCAATCAGTTTGGTCTCATTCTCGATCTCATTTCTTCAACACTTTCATCACCGGAATCAGGGTCAACCTCATAATCTTAATTATCCCAACAACGTTGGAGTTCCATTTGTATGACCATATTAATTTCTTAAAGAGTCTCTTCTGATGCTCCAGCTTCTTCCAGTTGATCGTATTTTTTAGAGAGTTTTCTGATGTTAACACATTTTGCACCATTACTCATAATAGAGTCTCCAAACCATATCTCTTCCCTTTGAATGGGAGAATGATCGAAAATATGAGCAATATGAGTAAGTCTAGATACGCTACCATAAGTTTTAAGTTCCAAACTCTCTGACATCTACACATTACTAGAAAACAACTGATTAAAAGTATAACTATCCTCCCATCCTCGTGATTGTTCACTTACATACCTGTTGTAAGGTTGCTGGCATGTATGAGAATAACCATAAAGTTCCGTTGGATATTGATCATAGCCAAAAGATTGGTTTTGATTGTACCCTTGGTATGGTTGGTAGTTGTCATAAGATTGAGATCGAAGACCATATTGATTACCACTATTATATGATTGATCTTGTGTACCGTACATGTTATTTTTGAATGGAAACATGACGAATCACAAGAATAAATGAGAAAATCTAAAAAAAAATCTAAAACCTAAAACAAAAATAACAAAAAAGTGATACTTACAACCTGTTTTCATAATTTACCTCCTGCTTTTAACGAAAATTGAACACCTTCAACTAGTTGTTAACACCACGAAAACCTAAAAACTTCAAAACACTAAAGAAAAATGTGACTACATTCTAAACTACTAAATCAAGCTAAAACAAATAACAAATCAATTAGCGACTGCTCCCCAGCAGCGGTGCCAAAATTTGATCATGTCGTAAGTGCAAAAAATTAATCAAGATATTTTCCACCAATTAACTAGTAGTATAGTTAGTAAGGATCGTTCCCACAGAGAACTGTGTAATTGAGATGTTATTTAGATTAGAAAAACTAGAATAAATACTAAAAAGGGGTTTTGTAGATTAATTAACTAAATAAAAAATAATAAAAGAAAGAGATGATTAAGGATTCCTTCGACGTTACCAAACGTTGACTGAATTACAATATTTATCTATCTTTCGTTGGAATCATTCATCACCAACCGTAGAATAACAATAATCTCTGATATTCCCAAAACTCCTTGTGTTAGTGGATACGGAAGCGCTCGACTACCAGCTTCTATCCATCTGATCCACCAAGAATAAACTCTTAGGGTGTAACCCAGTCAAATGCATTAGGGTTTATGAATTTAGGTTGATCCTAACATCAAACGCATAAGCTCGGTCTGCTTACTAGTGTTATCTTTACACACGATTTCTCCACTCGCGTTCTCTACTTGTGTAGGCTATTACACCTATTTCACAACTCTCTACTAGTAATAGAATAATCAATAGATTAATTTAGTGTGAAATCCAAACAATCCAAGAATTACTCATAAAACTTCGATATAGTAAAAACACGCGATAATGATTAAAACTCCAGATAAACTTGTTTTACTAATAAATCTTTACGTCCAAAATATTGAATTCATTCTTAATCAAAACAAAAGGTTTAGCTACTCATATTACAAAGAAGAAGAAGAAGATGATGTGGTTTCCCTCTAAAAGGGTAAACCCTAGGTTTTAGACGTGGATTGTAGTATGTGAGGTAGAGTATGATATACTTAGATGTCTTCTTTCATATCCTTCAATGCTTGGTGATGTGGTTTTATATAGTGGTAAATAAAGAGGTTCGATTCTCGAACTTGTGAAGGTAATGATTTTAGAAAATATTAAACTTAATCTAAACTAATAAAAATCAGGAAAATAAACTAGAGAATATTTTTAGAAAATATGGAGAAAACTAGGAATCAGGGTTCAGTTATTTCTAACAATCTATGTGATTAATCATGTAATTCTTTTTAACAATTTAATTCAAGTTTGCCAAAAATATGTTTCCTAAAAGAATAATTGTAAATCCTAAGCATGAGACATCAAGAGTAATTAACTAAGCATGACCCATCAAATGAGAACACAACTATTTAATAAAAACCATTTTTTTCTAATTTAAATCCATGCAAATAATAATAAAAGAATTATAAATAATTAATTAAAAATAGACTTACCACATAAAATTGAGAGAAAAACCTCCTCCATCATCCCAGTAAATAGACTTAGCTCATGGTGAAGAAAACGTGCTCAAAAGATCTTTTCATTGCTCAAAATATTGATTACAAGGTTGAATAATAGTGCAACAGCTGAACAGACGCGTTTATAAGTGTTACAGAACAAGGTTCAGCCGTTGCAAAAGGCTAAGGCAAAGAAAAGGAAGGAAGAAATTTGAAATTTAAGGCAACAGAACAGCAACACTTATAAGTGTTGCTGTGTCTTCTTCTTCGGCAGCGACCAGTTGAAGAACACGGTCACCGGCGGTGACCGGTGCAGCAGCAGTTGGCCGGATCGTGAGTATTCCGGCCACAATTCCGGCGACTCCGAAACTTCAATTCTAAGCTATTCTCCCCCTTCTTCTTGGCTTCTCTTGGTATATATAGACTCTAGGGATCCTTGTGAGTCTTCTAAACCTAATAGAACTCTTTAAAACACATCCAAATCTTCCCAAATCCGAATCAAAGTCTAACTCCCTTTTTCCGGCCAAATTCGGATTTGGGGCTATTTTTCCGGCTAAAATTGTTGTTTCTTGGCGTGTTTAGTCTTGTGTTGAACTCTTCTAGCTTGTGTATCAATTTGAGAGCAAAATAACCAAGTTTTATCATGAATTAACGTTCACAGCATTTTCGTCCGATGAGTTGAATCGGTGATTGACTCGGTCAACTCGGGTTGACCGATTTGACTCGGGTTTGACCCGATTTTGACCGAGTTGACTCGAGGGTGCCCCTTATCCATTTCTAGGGTGCCAATAACACTTGTCCTTGGGTGCCTTTATCACTTTTTAAGCCAATTTTTCCACAAATCTTTATTCTTCAAATGTACCTACAAAAGCATAAAAACACGTAATATTTGCACAATCGAATACTAACTTAATAGAAACTAAGGTGCAATCTAGACACTAAAATGTGTCTATCACTTGGTCATCAAGTTTCCTCTTCCTATGGTTTAGAATCCTTCCAGGACCGTACGTGTTTCCATGAGTTAGAAGTCAATTTCGCGTCCAAATATATCCCAGAATGATGTCAGGTTCGGATGATTCGAGTATGGACTTTTCCAGCAGAACATGAAAAGTTATTTTGCTCCAGGTGAGTGTCAGGTTCGACTAATATTTGGTGATGTATTACCAGATGGACTTCTCTCTGTTGACTCAAGTCTTTCAAAACTCGTTTTGCCCATAACTTCTTTGACCGATGTCGGAATAACCTCATTCTTTTGCGTGTCTTCGTATTTCCATTCTCTAAAAGATGATGATAAAAAATCATGGATTTGAATAAGTAGAATTTGGTCTTGGATCCTCCTTCACTTGTAATGCTTCATTTCCTTGTTCATTCTAGCACTTTGTAGCTCCTTTTTGGATGATTCACCTTGTATGACACATAAGATATATAGAAAACAAACAACATAAAAGTTAATATACAAGAAATATAAGTATGTGTAATGAATTTTATGGTTCATGCTCAAACATTTTGTGTTTGAGATGTTCTAACCTAATATGCATGTAACCTCTCTACTTTAAGGGGAAGGATAACCAAAATCAGAGAGATGAGATTTTTAACGAAGGAACAAGAGTTACCATTAATTTTGATGTGGATAATATCCTCTCCCATATTGAAAATCATAATCGCATCCCTCTCGGATACTTATTAAGGATGGTTCCTCCACTGGTGTCGATATGCAGAACATTGGTGTCACAGAGAATGTGTTTGTTGAGTACCCTAATGCAGGTATTAATGTTGATTTCCATCTTGATAGAATTTGTCTTGAGTATTCATGTGTCATAGGTTTCACCATTCCATTTTTCTATGCTGATTTGTAGTGATCCATCTCCCTTAGAGTGAAATCTCTGGAGTCGTCCTCAAAAATAGGAAGAAGTTGTAGATAAAGCTGGGAATTCTTATCTTGATATTATATGGCTTTGTTGTCATCTGGGATTCTTAAAGGAGCGTCTTGCTGAAGTATGTCGATTTACAGGCATGGTTGCAGTGATCAAGGCTAGAGGTGAGGTTGAAAGACTTTTCAAGAGTTGAAGCTTGCAACAGAGGTTCTTGAAAGGGCAGAGAAGGGACGGCTCTGACCCAGAGAAGGATGTAATGACGCGTCCTTGGGGACGTTCCATAGGGGATGGCACTGACCCAGAGAAGGGCTGGATCTGGCTAAAGCTGCAATGGGCGTCTTTGGGGACGGTCTCATCAGGGGATGGTGCTGACCCAGGGAAGGGCTGGATCTTGCTTTTGTTATTATTGATGTAGAGTTTTGTCCGGGACGTGGAGTAGAACTTGTCTCTGGGAACATGTTGAAACTAAGGATAGAGATGGGGTTGAGGCTGATGAGCATTCAATTCGTGACGTTGTTGAGATGAAACCTTCCTCTTGAACTCTTCTTTCAAATAGCACCTCATGGATGATTGGATGTTGTATAACTTACTAACCAGACGGCTGCTCCAACAGCTATCTCTATGACTTTTGGACCCTGAATCGACATATGTAGCCATCAGGATATTTCTCATCTCTCTAGAGCAATCTTTTCATATCTGAGAATTTTTATCCCCATCATAGAAGGAGAATAGAGAAAGATATCCCCTAGCGAACGGGTCTTTTGGATGGTGGGAAGGTATGGAGGTTGATGCTGATGGATTGAGACTAGTCCCTCTTTGCCTATAAATTGTAGAAATCTCTCCAGATCTTCATGGGTGACAAGGTTGGATTGCTGGCTTATTGGTTTCTCTCGTTGAATTAGGATCTCGTCATCGTCTTGAATGTTTATTCTGGAGCTATTGACGTTGGTAGGCTTGGAATTGTTGATTGATGCAACTGGTTACAAAATTATTCTTGGAAAAGTTATTCCGTTAGGGTCTTGAGACAAGTGAGTACCTCTTCTTGAGAGGTAGCCATGTCTTCTTATGTTCTAGAAAGAACCTCCTATCTTTGCATCAAATCAATAATGTTGAGAGGCGTTCATGTGTTCCTGGTGTTTTCAGCAATCGTGTTTCTAGAAGAAAGCGTGGTGGTGGCTTTAGCAACAACATTGCTGTGAAGAGGGTTGGTGGCAGCAGGAGTAGTTTCAGAGCGGTCACCCCCAGCATTACTAATATTGGGATTAGGAGTAGTAACTGCTCTTGACATAAGATCCACCATTTTGAACGATTAAAAATTAACATTTGTAATCGAGAGGTTGATCTCCCACTTTGGTCGCAAATTGTTTTAGGGTGAAGACAAATGCACTACAAAAAAGTACTTTCAGCTAGGTTCGAGAGATCAAACTCGAACAAGACGAGCCTAAACCAAAAAATGGTCGTTCACGTCTTGCTTCGATCACAAAGGTGAAGAAGATTGGGTTGGTCTTAGGGGACTGAAGCAAATAAGGTTGAGAAATTACAGTGTAACGAGTAATTGTAGTGTGTAGTTTGAAAATGGTTTATCTCTGAGTTATATCGTTGATTTTGTCTTCCTTTGTTAGTTTTTGTCAAGTAGATGAAGCCATCTGTTTGTAGTTTGATAAGAAATATACTGATTTGTCGTGAATGGTGAAAGTTATAGAAAAATTGGAGGAGTAATGATTGTGGAGATTGTAGTGGAGTCATGTCCGAATAAATAGGGATGACTTGTATGACCACTACTCCTTTTACTCTCAATTGCTCTGAAAATGTCCCATTATGTATTAACTTCTTATTCGTGGATTTGTTTCCAAGACCAATACCCCAATGAGATTCCCCCCATGTGTTGTACCTGATATTTCGTAGAAATAGTGGAGTCGTGGAACACCATTTTGTTTTGAGTCAAGTCAAGGACTCGCTAAGTCAGTGAGGCAAGTTGTGCAACTCACTAAATTGATAATTAAACTGATGAGTGTCGAGTCTGGGAATTTTTTTAGTCAAGTACTAGCTTAGAAGTAACATGGGGTAATTTTAATGGCCATATGTCATTTTAGAAGTGACATGGCATAAATCTGGAAATGTTCGAAGACAAGATTGCACAAAAGTTTCCAAGGACCAGTAGCGGCACACTTACGAATTCAGGCAAGAAAAAGATTATCGATTAAATATATAGGATTGGCGCTGGCATTAAGCCAGTGCTGAGAAGGGAAGTGGCATGTATCTTGAACGCATCATAGGAGAAGCTAGCCCTAGCCATGAGCGCAGAGGCGTGGTGTGTCCCTTGGAACGCTGCATATAGGAGCTAGAGCTGGCCTTTGTGCCAGCGCAGAAGTGTGGCACGTCCCTTGGGACTCTGGATAATGAGGATAGCGTTGGCCTTTGTGCCAGCGTAAAATATGGCGCGTCCCTTGGGACGCTGCCTAATGGGGAGCTAGTGCTGGCCTTTGTGCCAGCTAGGGCTGTCAATCTTTATCCGAAATCCGACATCCGTTTCCGATAATCCGGGATCCTATAGGATATTATCCGCTATAACGGATATCGGATCGGATACGGATATTCTTATCGGATATTGAAGGTTAACGAAACGGAACCGGCTAAGCCATTATCCTATAGGATATTATCCGTATCCGATAAGGGTGTAACTGAAGTGTAAAAAAAAAGCTTTGATTTTTCTTTACCAACCCATTTCTGGTTTTACACTAAACCACCTTCTTATTTCTTCCGTATTAACTCTTTTTAGTAATTCCTTTCTTAAAGATTAGTCCTTTGTGGGTTTCTTCTTCTTATTGTTCTTCAGTTGAGTTCAGGTTTTTGGTTTTATACTATTGAGGAGCTTTGATTGATTGCTATAAGTACTGCGGAGAAGAAGAAATGGAGTTAATAAAAGTGGGGTTTTTACTCTTCATGATCATTTTTCAAGCTCGTGAATCTACAGGTAATAATCAAACTTGTAATGTTTTGGGTTTTTTTTGATGAATTTGAGGATCTGGGTTTAAGTGTTTATACCAATTAGTGTTTAATTTTGCGATCTTGTTATGTCGGTGAGGTTTGGGGCAGTAATGGGTTTCAGGTTTGATCCATATTTGTTTGATGTTTACGGAAATACTGCATTAGATTGATTTTTTTGCTGGGAATTGAATCGAATTTGTGATTGCTTAAGTTAATGTTTATGATCTTAACTTATAGTATGTTTTTGTCACTCAATGGATTGAAATATTAGAATGACAATTCGCTGTTTCGGTGTGGGATTTTTTAAGCTTGGGTGTGTCGGTGAAGCTCCCTACTAGCTAAATTCGTCGTAATGCCCGTTCTATGAAGATTTTATTGTTGTTTTATTCATTGAACCAATGCCATTATTCAATTGTTCACCAATTTGAAGTAGTAATCGGGTAGAGTAGATTTGGCCCATTGTGTTTTTAGTGTTGTGAGGTAGAAGTCTACACATTAGGATTAAGATTCATTAGAAAGTATTAAAGTTTTTCAGTAAGTTTTCAGTTTTTTTTTTGTGTTACATTTTGCATTTTATGTTTCCTATCAGATATTTATCGGATATTATCGGATATCCGATAACCTTAACGAAACGGAATCGAATATGAAGGTTAAAATGTCCGTCGGATATTATCAGATATTGGATATCCGATAAGCTTATCGGATATTGGATACGGCTGAGCCAATATCCGTTCTGTTAACATCCGTTGACAGCCCTAATGCCAACTGTTTGTGGGTAAAAACGATTTGAGGGTAAAAATAGAAATTATGAAGAAGGAATGCTAGTCAGAGCAATAAGGGATCAAGCTATACCAGTCGAAGAAAATCACTTGAATAGAAAATCGATTAAATACCAAATCGTTTAAACATCAAACATTTGTACTATATAAGTACTTTTAAGATTCGAGAGATCAATCTGTATGAAATCAGTCTAAATCAAGAAATGACCGTTCCTATTTCGTTTCAGTCACAAAGAAAGGTGAAGGGTTGATATGTAGGGAGGGAAGAAAAGAAGGTATAAATATAAATGAGGTTAAGTGTCAATAGTTGTATGTGTTTGAACTGCTGTAAAGAAGAATGATACCTCTGTGATCTTTTGATTTCTTATGAGATGATACTCTTGTCCTTTGTCGATAGGTTGAAGAACCTATTTATAGCAGAAAAAGTTAATACATTGATTTCGTAAGTGGTGACAGTTGTAGAGAAGTGGAAGAGCAAGGAAGTGTAAATCATGGTAAAAACCGACTCCGTCGTGTGAGTGGGACTTGGCAGTTGTGCAACCACTATTCCCTTTACTTCTTCAACTGTCGACACAATTTTTATACTTTCTCGTCGTGGGTGTATCGTTACACCACACGTGTTGGAAGTGTATTCCTCTTTGTGACATAATTGATGCCTCGAGCATGGTTGAGTCTACTTTCTAGACATGTATAGCTAGACTGCTAGTCTTAGCATATTCATGAGTCTAGCGTGTTGATTCATTGGTAGATGAAACATAAGTTGTATACTCAAACAAACAGTAATGCTTGATGAATCATAGCGTATATAGTCTAATTGATGTTACACTGGTAGTTGTGTCGTATCATCATGACAGCTGAGGAGCAATGATACTCGAATGATGCTAGTTCTTCGAGCCTTAAGTCACGAGCGCTAGGTCGTGCGAGCACCAAGTTGAGTGAGTGCCATCTACAGTAAAAATTTTAGTTTCGTCAGAAGTAAAAAAAAATTGAGGTTATTTTAAATATTGGTAGCGAGACAAATTTAATTAAACCTCAATATGGCAGATGAATCATGGCAGATGAACCAATGCCATACATACCAATAGTAGATGAGTGACTAGTGGAGAGACCAACTAGAGAAGAAGGGGAATCTCAGAGAAGGAGGACCAACCAAGGTGGTGGGACCGGTCAAAGTAGGTCCAATTATGAATTAAGCACGGATTTGGTAGTCAGTAGGACTATGCATTGCATACTATGTCGTCTCTATATAGCTCTGCAGAGCTATGTGTTTGAAGCAAAAGAGTTTAGGCTTTAGTAAAAAAAGAATAAGAGTTTCGATGGAAAAAGGAAACCCTAAAATAAAATAGAATAATACAGTTTTGGGAGAAAACATGGGAGTGGGGACCGGCCAAGGGAGACCGGTCGGCCGGCTAGTTAGCGTCGGTCCCACAATCTCCCTATTTTCCTTATTATTTTGTTTTTTTCTCTTATTTGCTCTTTGAAACTATGCTCTTCGAGCTATGCTTTGAAGAGCACTATTGTTATTTACATCTATGGGTATTAGTTTTTTATAAAAATTTCAGACATGACGTCCTCTAGTAAAAACAATGTAGATTCTTCATACGATGTCCGTTTTTGATGATCCATCCCACTTCGGAATCCTGAAATCTCTGGTTACGTCTCGTTGTGAGAGGATTTAGGTTTTAAGATCGATTTGGTCATCAAACGTAGCAAACAATAACTTTCCAGATGAAATTCTGACAGTTTCAGCTTGTAGTTCATCTAGGTTTTAGACTGTATCTCTTAGACCGTTACTCGGAACAAGATGCCCTTTTAGTATGTGGTAGTGGACCAATAGGGGAACACATATTGTTTAGAACATTTTTCCCCATTCCACACCCATTGTCACGTTTTTTGCAAGGTGATATGACGATGTGTCAGAAACCAATATTAGGATTTCGTTGTATTTTCAACCAATATTGGGAATTTAATGCGACCAATATTAAAATTATATATTTTAAATCTCGACCAATCATTATTGGAGCTCTAGCTTTGCATTTGGCACGACGGCGACTTAGTGCACGAAGATGTGATGTTTCAACTTAGTGCATATGTGCACAGCTTGTTATGCGTTATGATCAATCAATGTTATTCAATTATAGTTTGAATATTGATGTAAAGTCACTTTAAATATTCAACCAGGGAATATAAAGAGGAATTAAGTTGCTATATACTAGTAGGCAATCTATCTAGGAGCATTAACATCCACTTAGGAACAAAGAGGTGTTCTTGATGCTTATTCTGCATAGTGAGAGATCACCTAGGAAAGAATTGTAATCAGCACCAGTGATACTTTGAGGAAAATGATGCTCTATACTATTGATTAATTCATCTAGGATCCATACTATCATTGTAGAGGAGTAAGGACTGAGTTGTACAATACCATCGTTGTATGTAGAATATTGAGAGCTCAGTCGGATGAGCTCTACTATCATATGTATATTTTTAAAGAGAGTACATGATCAGTGAGAGATACTTGTAGTGAGCGTTTGATATTTTAATTCTCTTGTGGAATATAAAATATAAATTTTATGCTTTTGACGTCGGGTCAGTAACGTATATAAAATTCCATTTCCTTTGATTCTACTATGGGTAAAGGTGATTTTTCCATTTTACCCTTCGTTAAAAATCCACCATTTACATTAAGTCCCCTGCTTAGTATGGTACAGTAATGTACCGTAGTAAGCATTAAATGGTGATTTTTACTAACATAAGCAAAAACAAATAACTTAGTTTAGTCGGTTGGATCTTACCAGAAATTTTGTTATCGACTTGAATTGATACTTTGCAGCATCGGGTAACTGTTTGAAGCTGAACGACCTATGAGGTAGAACTGGCGTAGAGAGCTTTGTCTGAAGAGAACGGATTGGTAGGTACGGCTAAGTAAGACTAGCATGGCATAAGGACCAAATCCACTTTAGACTAAGTCCAGCTGGAACAATATTTATTTATTTTTATTTGAGCAAGTTTTTCTCTTTCTTAAATTGTACTCTTAGGCACTTGAAGTGTTCTTCTTCTACCGTAACAACAAAGGGAAGGTTTTTAAAACATTAGTTGGTTGTAAAGAGTGTTGAAGCAATGTTGTCGTCAGAACATTAGAATGGGCGTTAAGGCAATATTACCGTCGAACACGAAGATGAGTGTTGAGGCAGTGGTGCCGCCGAACACTAAGACGATTAAAATCTATACATTGATACATATACAGAACAAGTTCAAGGAATTCAGCCGTGGAAGTTCTGCGACTTGAGACAAGTTCAATATTTCTTAATATAAATATAATAAATATAGACAATAGTAGATCCATGCAACTCAGTTGAGAGTGATCATGGAAGAGTTCAGTATTGCATTATTGATAAATAGACTTCAAGTACTGAAGGTCTATATAGATATTGTGAATACAATAATGAATCAATATGACTCAACATGAGTCTTAATATTGATATGTGTATATGGAGCGTGTTCAAGGGATTCAGCCCGTGGAATCATTGCACCTGGAACAAGTTCGAGTTGTTCTATACTAGTGGATAATCCATCTAGGAGCTAGGTTCACTAGTACAAATTTGGGCTTAAGTGAAAGTTCAAAATCCTAAATCATGACAGTTCACGAATTAACTGTCATAAAAGAATAAGCTACGAGATATAAGCGATAGTTTCTTACCAAAACTCACACTAATAATGGTAAAAAATCGTGACAGTTTATTAACTGTTACTTAATAACTATACGATGACAGTTTTTGTAGAAAAATGTTAGTGTACATTGATGTATAATAACAGTTATAAATTGTTACTATTCTTAAGCTATTCCAACTGTTTCATATAAGAATTGTTATAAAAGTGTATATCTATAGATGAATGCTTTTAATTACCGCCATTTTCATTTATAGTGACAGTTCTGATCCAAAAAACTGTTATTCATATAATTTATCATAAAACATTCTCAAACATACGATATTGTTAGTTTTAGTTTCCGAAGAGTGGGATGTACTATGGGAGGTCTGTTAGTGGGTCTTTCGACACCTTCGCCTCTCATCCCATTTATCTTAAAAAAGATTTCTCACCCAAAAAAATCAGGAAAATCCCATCTCTCTCTTCTCTTGTTTTTTTTTCTTACCAAAATCTGGGATCTTACTTCAATTTAGGGTTTTATCTTTTGCTTCAATCCTTATATAATTGTCGTTACCTTCTCAATCTCCAACTTTATATTTCCCAAAAAATTTCTTCTTCATCTACATCACCAGCTCTAATGTTCTCGAAATAAGATTCACGGTTAATTTAGAACCTAAAAAAGGTATGATAAGATTATCAAACTTCTCACCAAATTAGATGAACTAATCAACAGGAGTTATACTAAGGTTATCATCCCCTTTTTTCGTTCGTATTAAAATACTTAATTTTCTTGTTTTTATCTTCATGTTTTATTTCCCTAATTTTTTTAATTCCAAATTTTTCAATGTTAACCTAATATATTCTTTCCAAAATCTATAATAAAAGGTAGTAATTTTGAGTTAAACCTATGAAAAGAAATTATGATTTTTGGCGTCAGTACAAGTAACTGATTCAGAGGTGGGTAATAGAAGCTTTAGGTTTGTTATAAGTTTTATATTTTTTTAGTGAAATCCCTAGTTTACATTTGGGGTTATCTTAATTTTTCTACGTAGGTTTGTTATCCAGAAATTAGTGGGTCTGTTTAATTAGTTGATTCTACAAAACAGAAATTCATTGTCGTCTTCTCTGGAGTTTCTTTGATGTTGAGAAACTTCCATTGCCGCTGCTTTGTGTTTTTAACTTAATTAAATATTAACATTGTTCTCTTCTTCTGATCTTCCATTGAAGAATTTATAGAGACGAAGTGGTTAAATAGGGGTTTGTGCTGAATCAAATATAAAGTCAAGTGATGAAAGCAGCGAGAAGTTGAATAAAGATTACCAAGCAATACTCTAACCCAAAATATATAGAGAGAAGAAACGAGTCCGGGTTACACTCGATTAATTGGAAGGATACACAGTTGTTAGCTTCTACTTGTGTTAGTATTCTTGAGTTTCATTCTGTTGCTGAATCAATAGGAAAGATACAAGCAATAATTTCTGAAGCTCCTGGTTCTTACTTCTCTCTTGCTTATATTCAAGGAGTTGATGCTGCGAATAACATGTTTTGCTACTTTTTGTTTATTGCTTATTCGATTTTTCATGATTTTAAATTTTATTAGAAATACTAATTGTTTGAGATTGTGCAACAATTATTCCTTTTATTTTTTGAATTTGCGCATATAATATCTATGTTATTGTATGCTTTCACTTTTTGTTGGTCCTGTTTATCCAACATAACTATTTTCTTTGATGTATATATAGGTTCGGAATGGATAAATCCTGGATGCGTAAAGATAGGTTATCACCAGAATACACCAAGGGGGTTGAGGCCTTCTTGAAATATGCCACAGATCATGTTGTCGAAGCTGGAAGTCATGTTTCCATATTATGTCCGTGCAGGTTGTGTATGAACGGTACAGCAATATCGGTGAATGAAGTGAGAATCCATCTGTACGTCAAGGGAATCAATCAGAAATAAAAGATATGGGACTCACATAGGAAGAAACACCCAGTGCTGATAATACCAAATCACATACTTTATATAATGCTGATGTTCAGTATGAGTTTGGAGATTATGAAGATGTTGAGTTACCGGATGATGCTGCAGCATCAATTGCATTGGTTCAGGCTATACACGAGGAGTTTATAGGAGATCCAGATAATTTTCAAAAGTTAAAACAAGATGCGGAAAAAACACTTTATCCTAACTGTGAATCCCATACAAAGATGTCATCATTGCTTAAGCTTTTTAACATGAAAGCAAAAGGCGGACGGTCTAATAAGAGTTTCTCAGAATTATTGAAAGAGTTAAAATGTATGCTCCCACCGGATAATGAATTTCCTGCGTCTCTATACGAGGCTAAGAAAACTCTTATGGCATTAGGAATGGAATATGAAAAAATACATGCCTGTCCCAGTGATTGTGTGCTTTACAGGAAGAATTACAAAGATGATGATTTTTGCCCGACCTTCGGAGTTTCAAGATGGAAAGAAAAGAAGGCGCCGTCAGACGCAAGTAAAGGGGTTCATACGAAAGAGATGTGGTATTTTCCACCTGTACCTAGATTTAGAAGGTGGTTTGGATCACCAGAGACATCAAAATACCTGACATGGCATAACCTTGAAAGAGTTCTAGATGATAAACTACGTCATCCTGTTGACTCTCCTGCATGGAAACAAGTTGACAGTAAATGGCCAGAGTTTGCCCGAGAACCCCGAAATTTACAGTTAGGTCTTTCTACTGATGGGTTCAATCCAAACAGTAGTTCAATTGGTGGAAGTTATAGTTGTTGGCCTGTCATGTTAGTTACTTATAACCTTCCACCTAGCTTGTGTATGAAAATAAAATTCATTATGTTAACGATGTTGATATCAGGTCCTAAACAGCCTGGAAACGATATTGATGTCTATTTGGCCCCTCTTATTGAAGATTTGAAGAAACTATCGGATGAAGGAGCTGAAGCTCATGATGCCTACAAAAAAAAGAGAAATTTAATTTCAGAGTCGTGATTCTATAGACGATAAGTGACTTTCCGGCATATGTTAATCTTAGTGGTTTCCCTAAAGGAGGATATAATGCTTACCCAGATTGTGCTGATCGTACTTCTTCTATTAGGCTTAAATACTCCCAGAAGAATATTTATACCAGCCATAGAAAGTTTCTTCCGAGAAAACACAAGTTTAGAAAGGAGAAAAAGGCTTTTAATGGTCACCAGGAGTTATACCCTGCTCCAAAACCTTATTCTGGTGAAGAGGGATTCAGTCAGGTTGAAATGATAGAGAATTTGTGGGGAAAGAAAGTAAAAACTAAACCAATCTACTGGAAGAAGAAGTCGACATTCTTTGAACTTGAATACTGGAAGTACTTGCTAATTCGACAATGTTTAGATGTCATGCACATAGAAAAAAACACATGTCAGAGTTTTGTGGGGATATTACTGAACATACATCTGCATTGTTTTTAAAATTATTTAACAGTTTGACCAAAATATTTCATTGATCTCATTAGTGATTTTTTTTTTCGTTTTTAAATATTAGATTTCCTGTTTTCAGACAACAGCTAATTCGTTACTAAAACAAATTGTTCCTTAGAGGAAGAGATCCGGGAGTGATATTTATCTCAAGTCTAAGCAGAAGAAGGTAACTAATTGTCCACTACCCAATATATAGCTTGGATCATTAGTTGTGTTCATTGGTTTACCATAATAGTTGAATAATGGGTCCATTGATGCAATATCATAATCAGGTTTCCGAATCTCCTACAGATACCTTTGCTCAAAGATCTGGAATTGGGAAGGTAGTCTTTGACATATCCCATGGTTGAGTTGTAGTATTGTATGCTTTTTTTTCTTTTCATTATTATTTTGTACAAGCTAATTGGTCAATACATATTGGGAAAACCATGCAAGTTATTCATAGACTCAGATGAGGTTGCAGCTGGAAATGTCTTTGACAGCACCAGCAAAGAAAAGGTACATAATGTTGTGATGGGTGAAGATAATTTCCGTTTTTAGGTCCTGTCTGCTAAAGATCTTGAAGCATTAGTCCCAATACCAGTTGAAGATGAGATAGTAACCGTCAGAGATGCTCTAGGGACATACTTGGCGTGGCCCAAAGAACTTGTAGTCGTAGAGGAAAAATTATATAGCTAATGTTGCATTGTATTATTTGACCTTTTTTATTCTTATTACTTTTGTATTTCTAGTCATGAATCTTATTCTGTAGGGTGAAGATACAGTATCTCCTTTGGATTTCCTTGAGAAATTTTTGCATGATGCAACTTGCCATTTACAAAAATTAGGGGGGGGGGGGGGCAGTTTTTGTTACAATAGAGGACAATATTTTTAAGACAACAACCAATGACTCTGTATGTATTACAGAGGGCGATATCGAGAGTATCTGTAAACGAGAATTGCGGGCATCTGTTACTGATGTTGTTATTTACATCAGGTAATGGTAGACGTTATCCTCATATGTAGTAGTATAATCAACATATATCTATTATAAAGTCTCATAGCTTCACATGGCTCGATTTTCAGGTATTTGCATCAAAAAGTTCTCTCGACAAGAAAACAAAACAAGTTTACCTTTATGGATCCTACGGTAATAACTGCAAGTGCATCCAGTTCTTCAAAATTGACCCGTGATTTGGTAGCGCGGATGGACAAAACAACCGCATAACTTGTTTTCGTACCCTATATGAAGAAGTAAGTATTGGCGTTAGTTATATGTTTCAATAGTAAGATTAAGCACACTTGTATTTGGTTTTAGAATCTCCTCTCTTTTCATCTGTTGAAGAAGAGGATATCTGAGTTGTCTCCTTTGGTGGTGTTTTAGCACAAGACCCATATGTTTTATATGCATTCAACAAATATTTCCTTTATTTTGGACAAGTTCTGTTGTTGATGTAGGAAAATGGATTATCATGCCCTAGGTATTTTTTTGGTTACTGGAAGACGTTATTAACTTTGGTTGTTTTGTATATTACAGCCATCATTGGGTCTTAATGGTTGTGAACTTGAGTATTCAAAAGGTATGGTGGCTGGATTCGCAAGGGGGACAACAAGATAAAGAAATTAAAAAAAATCATGCAAAGGTCAATTAGATTTCTCTTTTCATACTAATTTTGTATTGTCATTAAGTATCTTCATATTTACTTAAACTTATTGTCATCCAGGGTTGTGGTAGGATGCCTTAAAAAAGACATTTGAATGGTTCTACTGAGTTTTGTTTTCCACAAGTAAGCGCACTAACTTAATTGTGATGATAAATTGCAAAATTAAACATTATTAACCCATATATTGCATATTGCCTGAATATTAGCATATCCCACAACATAAAAACAATTGGGAATCTGGATTTTATGCAATGCGATTTATGAAAGAAATCATAGAAGGGAGGCTAAAATTGCATAGTACAGTAATGGTAAGTACACTTTTGGAGTTTTTTTGTTTTCCTTCTGATTTTCATCTTCTTAATTAGTTGTTGATTTTAGAACTTTCGTGTGTTTGTTGAAGGCTTTACATGAAATGGATTTTTTGCACAAGAAAAAATGAAATTGCCTTTTGCCAGGACTTGATATGTTTGTTATATCTCAAATGAAATATTTATGTGGTTGATTTATTGTGAAGATTTTCCCCTACTGGACTTCGATACCTATTAGGTTCTTGTGGTGAGTGAGTAGTGTTGGTGGTGGGTTTAGAGTTGGTGCAGGTGGTTTGTTGTTGGTGAATGGGTGGTGCTTCTGAGTGCTTGGTTTGGTGGGTGTTGTTTTTGGGGAATGAGTGAATGGAATTAATTAATGGTACTTATTTTGTATTCTTTTTGCAGAGGAAGTCCGAGTACAATGAAGGAGAGATCATGGAAATACGAAGAGAATGGGTAAACCAAGTGTTGTCGTTATTGGTAACATGAATTGGCAGGAGTAGATTTCGGGGACATGAATTGGTAGGAGTAGATTTCGATCAACATTTTGAAAAATAGATGTGGTTTCCAACTTCACTGTTAATTTCTTTTAGTTAGTACTAAGATTACTTTCATATGAAGTATTTTGAATTAGTACATTCACTTCTGGTTAACTTATTCAAAATGCGTCATTTTTTTCTTTAGCTCTATATTTATTCCCTAGATCATACTTTCTTGATAATATACAATATGGATACGTGTGAGTCCCATAGAGGATTTCTGGAGAAAAGTTGGATATCTTAATTTTTTCTTATTTTGTTTGAACTTACTAGTGATGTGATTTTATATAGTGGTAAAAAGAGGTTCGTTACTCGAACTTGTGAAGGTAATGATTTTAGAAAATATTAAACTTAATCTAAACTAATAAAAATCAGGAAAATAAACTAGAGAATATTTTTAGAAAATATGGAGAAAACTAGGAATCAGGGTTCAGTTATTTCTAACAATCTATGTGATTAATCATGTAATTCTTTTTAACAATTTAATTCAAGTTTGCCAAAAATATGTTTCCTAAAAGAATAATTGTAAATCCTAAGCATGAGACATCAAGAGTAATTAACTAAGCATGACCCATCAAAAGAGAACACAACTATTTAATAAAAACCATTTTTTTTTCTAATTTAAATCCATGCAAATAATAATAAAAGAATTATAAATAATTAATTAAAAATAGACTTACCACATAAAATTGAGAGAAAAACCTCCTCCATCATCCCAGTAAATAAACTTAGCCCATGGAGAAGAAAACTTGCTCAAAAGATCTTTTCATTGCTCAAAATATCAACTACAAGGTTGAATAATAGTGCAACAGCTGAACAGACGCGTTTATAAGTGTTACAGAACAAGGTTCAGCCGTTACAAAAGGCTAAGGCAATTGAAAAGGGAAAGGAAACTCAAAACTATAGGCAACAGAACAGCAACACTTAAAAGTGTTGCTGTGTCTTCTTCTTCGGCTGCGACCAGTTGAAGAACACGGTCACCGGCGGTGACCGGTGCAGCAGCAGTTGGCCGGATCGTGAGTATTCCGGCCACAATTCCGGCGACTCCGAAACTTCAATTCTAAGCTATTCTCCCCGTTCTTCTTGGCTTCTCTTGGTATATATAGGCTCTAGGGATCCTTGTGAGTCTTCTAAACCTAATAGAACTCTTTAAAACACATCCAAATCCTCCCAAATCCGAATCAAAGTATAACTCCCTTTTTCCGGCCAAATTCGGATTTGGGGCTATTTTTCCGGCTAAAATTGCTGTTTCTTCACGTGTTTAATCTTGTATTGTCCTCTAGTATATTGTGTATCAATTTGGGACGAAAATATACAAGTTTTATCATGAATCAAAGTTCACAGTTGTATGCAGACGATTTCCGTGACTGGCTTGACTTGGTCAACTCGGGTTGACCGATTTGACTCGGGTTTGACCCGATTTTGACCGAGTTGACTCGAGGGTACCCCTTATCCACTTCTAGTGTGCCAAATAACACTTGTCCTTGAGTGCCTTTATCACTTTTTGAGCCAATTTTTCCACAAATCTTTATTTTTCAAATGTACCTACAAAAGCATAAAAACACGTAATATTTGCAAAATCGAATACTAACTTAATAGAAACTAAGGTGCAATCTAGACACTAAAATGTGTCTATCAACTAGTTCCGTACTATCTGTTAAATAGTTTATTGAGTAATCTAATGACAATTTTAATAAACGCTAAAATATCTTTCCATAATTATCTCGATATTAATATCGGATTGAGCATGTCACCGCCAACTGTATCATGAACTAGCTGGCTACAAATTAGCCTATATGATATCATTTGAACAAATAGTGTGTCACATAATAGGATTAATGATAACAGTTTTCTACAAAGTTGACTGTTCTATGACAGTTTTATTTAGAAAATATAACTGATATTTGCCAACAATGACAGGTATATAAAGAAACTGGTACTTTATTATAAGAAATTGAGTTACTGATGACAATTTTCTTAAAATATGTTACAATAACTTGTCAATAATGAAAGGTTTATGAAGAAACTGTCATCTTAGTCTAAGAAGTTAAGTTTTTAATGATAGTTTTCTTAAGAAAATGTTACGGTAAGTAGTGACAATGACAAGGTTATGGAGAAATTGTCACCTTAGCAAAAGAAATTAAGTTACCAATGATAGTTTTATTTAGAAAATGTTATTGTATGTTGTCAACAACGACAGGGTTATGAAAAAATGATACTTATAGTCATGATTCTGTAATATCTTTTTATAGACCCTTTCGTAACAGGGGCTTTAATGACAGTGCAATTATTTTTCAAAACTGTCACATGAATGTTTTGGTGGCAGTTTTTAACTGTCACATAAGCCCATTTTTTTGTACTAGTGGTTCAAGTTGCTTTATACTAGTTGACAATCTATCTAGGAGCTTTGTTATTCAAGAACAAGGCCAAAGAAGAGAATGGTGCAATAGTATGTTCAGAATATTTTGTACAGTCATAGAATATCTAGTAGTATATCAATAAGTACCAGTGATATTTTGAGGACAATAATGCTTTATACTAGTGTGCAATACATCTAGGAGCTTGAGATTTAATATATGTATGATTTATAGAGTATCTGATATTATATCAACAAGTACCAGTGATATTCTGAGGACAATAGTGCTCTATACTTGTGTGCAGTACATCTAGGAGTTGTCCAATCATTACACTTCTACCCGGGTAGATGAGTAAGCACTGAGTCATACAATATAAATTATATATATTTAAACTTCAGCCGGGTGACACTCCAATATTATATATGTATTTATATATTTACAGAGTGGCCACGGGTTCAGTTTGATACGCCAGAAGTTCCATGGTCATCTTAAGTTGATATTGATGTCGAGTGATCCCCTAAAGAGCAATGACCGCTGAAGTAGAACTAGCAAGGTTAAAAGAGCATCGTCTGGCTAGTTTATGATAATCTTGAACGGAATAGGAATATGCATTGTTGTTGATGTTTCTAGGAAGAGACTCCTACTAATAATCAAAGTAATGATGGACCTCAAGTATCTTCAGAAAAAAAGGATGGGAGTCGACATGATTCTGAGTCAGGTGAAGAGGATAATGACTCCAATCGCAATAACCCTAATTCTAACTTCCCGAATGGTTTGGCGAGCACCCAAGTGAGTGTTCATATCGTATTATCTTCATAATAGAATAAAATTGTCAATGTATGAAAATTTATGTGAATGAATGAAGAATTTCGTTATAATTCGTCTCAGAAAAATTCAGATTGAGGGTCTTTACTGAAAACACCGTAAAATCTTCATATATAGTCCGTTTTCGATGATCTACCCCAACTTTTTCATTTCCAGGAGATGAGATATCTCTTCACGTGAAGGGATTTGAGTTTTGAGTTCATTCATGGCCTCAAAAGACGAAACAGTAAAATGTCAGGAAGAATTCAGGAACTTTTCAGTTGTTAGATAGTTTACCGTTTCGATCATATATCTTAGCTCACTTATCCGATTGATTTTAAATTTTGATATGTTGTATAGGACATCCATACGAAGAGTTTTTTATATAAATCATCCATATATTCATTACCAACTGCTCCCAGATCACGAATTTGTATAGGGCAGTGCATAATTGTGTCTGACGAGTCTTAACGCAAAAACGTTGCTTTAAACTATAGACAATTTTATTGTATCTTGAATGCTTGATAAAGTACTTTGATGTTATTGGTTCACTTGTGATCTGAACCTCTTGTTTGACTCATGAATCTGGTGTGTGCAGTACCATCTTTGTTTTTGTAAGTTGTAGAAACATCACTTCCGAAACTTTATTGGTCATGGGACCATGATTGAGGTTGCTCTCAAGAATGAATGATGTAAAGACCATGTTGGTACGTCCTAGTTGTAGCATATCCTTAATGATGGATGGTTATCATAGATGGTCCCACTGTCGGTCATGTGCTTTTGGACTGTGAAGCAGATCGTCATGGTCAGTGGATCGTCAGTCCCCAGTATTATCAATTCTTTTTTCGTTCTTTCTCTTTCTCCTTTCCTCTTTCTGTCAAGCAAGATAAAGGAACTGGTACAAAGACCTATATGGTCCTAGATAGAGATTCCTAGGTGAAGGATTTGGTGGAAATACCTAGGTGGACATCAATCGACTGTGAAGGTTACGAATCCCGTCTAGAAATTTCTGCTTGCATGTCGTTCACTCTGGAAGCTGTAAAAACTTCTATGATGCCGGAATTCGGTGATTGACCCAAAATTTTGAAGATAAGAGAATAATATATCATATGTAAAAAGAATCACTTGATTTAGAGTTGTATAGTTCAGTCAACCATGCCTGCACATTTACTACTCTTAATCTCGTGCAAATTTTCAACTTCCATGGACTTGGGTTTATAAGAAATATCTCTCTGCTTGTATGTCCAATTGATGCACCCTTTTGATATGTTGTAGCAGAGACATATAAAAACATCTTTGTTAAGGAAGCGTTGTCCCATTCCTCATCCATTTGCACGTTTTTCTGAATTAATGGAATGAAGTGTGTTGTATCTCATCTATAGAGGTCATGAGAACATCTTGTAGAAGATTTTGACTTGTGCCCGTCCGTTGTGGAAGATTTGAGAATAGTTTATACTAATATACTTCACGTCTACTCATCTTGATACGAATCCTTTGTGCTTTGAGCAGTTTGATTCCATCGAATAATATTTCCAGGTTGAGGCCGTAGAGAATGGACAGTTGATGAATCCGGTCATGAGGATGTAGCTCCTAAGACCATTCTTATCTATGATCCTCATTCAGTGATTCCCTGGAGTCGTTGCATGCTATGACTTTGATGTGAAATAGCTTCATCTGGGAATGGATGTTGTTATGGCAGATAGTAGCACCAACAATATAGTCTCCACCCTGGATGTGATCAGTGAGGAGAGGAAGTTTCTCAGTCGTGCAGAGGTTGTAATATGAATATTCTCGTAGTGCCATAGGAAAATATCCATGTTACTCTTTGCCGTGATTGGACACCATCTGGTTAATAAATGTGCTAACATGATGCTCGACTTAGAGAGGGGTTGAGTTTATCCAACTAGAAAAATATTATAGAGATGAAGTTATCCATTCATAGCGCTCAGTCAGAGTAGCATTGAGTTTTCCAAAAAACTCAAGTCCCCAAGAATGAGAGGTGTGAGGGGAGTCGAGTGGTAAGGTAACAAACTCAGTGATTTTTACTTGAGCGCGATATCTTTCGACATATGATGTCACATCCTCTCCAAACTCTTGCTTTGTTGCCATTAGGTTTTGATATTCTTCCAAGTACAGAGGATAGTTATCTGCCACAACATCTGTGTGAGGTACAAAATCGTTGTCTTTTGGAAGTGAATGTACTGAAAGTACTTGATATTTTACGGCTTTATTGCTGTGAAGCCATGGTCGTCCTAAGATCACGTCGTAACCTGGATCTTCCTTGATTATGTGGAATTTGGCGACAATAGATGTAGGACCTATTTGTGTTTCAAGAGTAATGTAACCATAAACATTAATGGACTTTCTTTCCGGGTTGTGGATCACTGCTGGTGCATGAATAGCTTCATTGCGGTATGTTCCAACTACTCGTAGCGTCTTTATTGGGATAATGTTAACAATAATACCTGCATCGATCAAGGTTTTTCCAAATTCAGTATTGATGTATTTTAGAATAGATAAGGTTCAAACTCTCGAAATTGTGAAAATTGATTTTAGATTTAAAAACTGATTTTAAACTAGAAAATATACACAAAAGATGAAAATAATATTCACATTAATCGAGGTTATGGATTTCACCATTAACCCTTTTAATTGATTCCAAAAATAATAATTCTAAACAATTCTAGCTCAAATAAGTGACTCTAATTGTTGCCAAAGGTAGATTTTTAAAATATCAATTGTAAGTCACAAGCATGACTCATCAAAAGCTCTAGGTCCCAGCATAAATCATCAAATAAAATCTTCAATCAATTAAGAAAAATCATAATTTCAATTAAAAAAAATACAAAAGTCATAAAAGAATTATTAAAAGTTACCAATTAATCATGGAAAAATGGCTTCTTCCTTGCCTCAGTGATGGGGTTTAGCTCATCTTGCTCAAAACACCCTCAAAAGATTGGTACACAGCTAAAAAGTGTTTGAAAGATGAAAAATAATAACACAGGTGGTTCGCAGTGGTGTAACGGCGTCGTAAACCACTATTCTCACCTTTACATAAGAAAAGTGTTTTCAGTTGAAGATAAACATTGCAAATGGGTTGAAGAAACCGCTGCAGCTAGAGATAATGTTGAAAAGACGAAGATATTCGTTGCAGATGGGTTGAAGAAACCGTTGCAGCTGAAGATAAATGTTGCAAAGAAGAAGATATCCATTGCAGATGGGTTGAAGAAATCATCGCCTATTCCCTGTTCTTCAAGTCTCCAGCAGCAGGAGAAATAATTTTCTTCTGTTATCTTCACGAGCCTCCCCTATGCGATATTTGTTGTTCTCTTTGCTATTTTTAAGCTTAGAAAATCCTAATAACTTTTCCTTAATCGATAAAGACTCCGTAATCTCTCCAAAACTAACTCGAAATCGTATTTATCTTTACTTTGATATCCGAACTTTTTCCGACAGAAACAAGGATTTACCAGCTTGTTTTACGCGTGAAATCCTTGTAGTTGACGTGTGTTGGTCCTCTTATAGATACTGCTCCAAGTTTGATAGCTTTGAAACTCTTAAAAACCCAAAAAAATCGAATTTGAAAATCTCAGTTGGTTTTAACGCGTGAAGGATATCTTTCTGCCATTCTCGTTTTAAATTCAAAAGGGATGCCCCCTAACCAACAGTGGGGTCCCTTTAGCAGTTGTCCCTGGGTGCCTTTAGTAATTTCTCTTTGGTGCTTTTATCACTTTTTTGAGACGGTTTTTTTCACAAATATTTATTTCCCAAAAAGACCTGCAAATATAAAATCACATAATAAGTATCAATCGAGCATTAACAATGTAGATAATTGAGGACAAATAGGACACAAAAATGTGTCTATCAAATACCCCCAAACTTATTATTTGCTAGTCCTCGCGCAAATCTAATCTAAAAACAATAACAATTCTAACTCACTTTTACAGGCATCGCGATTGCACTTAGCGTGTGCAACAAGCCTTTAAACCCATAGATGTTCCTATCAGACAAGGTTTAGTCTCGTGAGGGTTTACAAGAGGTATACCCACAAAACCTTTACTCCAAACCCTAACTACATGTGAACGATTGAGGGTAAACACTAAACAAGCTATTTAGTTGCCATATTAAATTCTTCGGCTATAGGAAACATTACCCTATATGATTCCAATTGTTGTACACGAGTTTGCACTCACCATACTAAAATTCATATATAAGAAAACAAAGCTCTACTTAGGTAGTCGTTCAACCACGATACTCAGAATCTATCAAAGATCAATCACATGAAAAAATTTAGAAGATGGATATGGAGATGATGAAGTTTGCACATGTTAACTTAGGTGAACGGTGTTTCCCATATATTTTTGAAGGTCAGTGTCAGGATGAATCATAATGTATTGAGATAGGCTCCCACTGGTCTTAATCCTTATACTAATATCGACCCAGCTGGTATATACAAGGGTCCCAGCGATCGATTTATTAAAAATATAACAATTATTTATTATTTTCTTAAATATATTGATAACATGATTGGATTAAATGAATCCAAGCGCATACTCCTTATCAGCATCTTACATGATAGTTCTCATGGATCCTGCGTTCTATGCTTGCTTAGGCGACGGAGACATGGATAACACACACATATTGCTATCAAAGTGTCAATACTCGATTATTTTCTTTAGATAATAATCTAAATACAATAATGAGGCTTGATCTCAAACACTCTACTCCATCCTGGCGGCGATAACAATTCGATATTAGTGCCCCACCAAATCACTAGAGAAACACAAAATTACAAAAATAAAAACAGAAGGTGATATGGTCGAGATAGACTCCGAGATATGGTGACGACTATCATGTTATTTCTAACACCTAAACTCTGTCCTTTTATGAATAGAACATTTAACTGGGCACACCAATTCCTATAGAAAAAGAGCTAAATTTCCATCTACCTAGAATGGTTAGTGTCATCCTGAATTAATCACAAGTTTCTAGACTTTAGAGTTTCATATTTCAACTTAAAAGTTTCTCCCTTACCCCCAAACTTAAATCTAACATTGTCCTCAATGTTCTAAAGATGAATGACTAAATACATGAACAATGAGAAATTGTTACCAATCGAAGGAAAGAAGTTAAGGAAAGATATTACCATATCGCATGAGCATGGGTTACCTCCCAAGAAGTGTTAAGATTAAAGTCTTCAGCCAGACTAAGAAATAATTATTCACCTCATAAAATCATATAGCAATAGTCAGAACAACTGTGGGTCATCTGAATAAAATAATACTATCCAAAATAGAAGGAAACTGCAGCAGGCCCAGAAAGTGAACCAATAAAGTACAACCTTATCCCTATCTAATGTCTTGTTTAAGACAACTATATCTAGTTGAGGTTCAGGTTCAAGCTCTATAAAAAGGTCTCGATAAAATGTTTTCATGGGCTGGATTTCCTCATTGGCAGGATCCGGAGAATCATGTTATAGAGTCTGAAGTAACTCAAATAATAAATTTGAAGCACATAATAATAACCTGAATAATTTTGGATCCTCAAAGTTAATCAAATTGGACTCACACAGTTGACTACTATGAAAATGGTGGTCATTCTTGAGCAAATGTGTCGATTCTAATTCCCTAAAGTAATTAGGCTTAGTCTCAAAACTTAACAACTGCCACATTTGAAATTTATACTTTCCCACATATGGAAAATTCAATTTTGGTATTATTGCCTAGGTGAACCACATCGACCAGAGGATGGGTTTCTAACAACTGAATTTCTTTCTGGACATCACCAGGCTCAGGAAATCTAGTTTGGATATGATCTTGTAAATAGTAGAGGTGCAAATTTCAAGTCCCAAGTGAGGGACCCTTTTAAGAGTAAAAGGTAAAGCAAAGGAGAATACTAGTCACCCACAAACTTAGAGTTTTCAGTGTCTCTAGATAGACTAATCACAATTTTCCTAAATTCTAGATCGTCAGATTCCTGAAAATGATCAATTGCTTCTTCTAGGTTATAATCAGAAGGTGCATCCTCACTCATATTTAAAACCTTTACGAGTATATCTTTGTTACCTAAGACTATTGTTTCTAAATCGCTGAACTCTAAAACAGTATTCTTATGATAAAACCGTTCCTCTAAACCATTATCGGCTTCAAAACAAGAAAATTTTTTGCACCGTATAAAACAGTGGTATCTCTAGTAAAATCCTCTTCCTTTTGAATAGGTGAATAATCATTAAAATTATTTGGATTTGAACTAAAAATAACACTATCATCATGAAGCACAATTGGAGTGACAATTTCTTGATCATGCTGCCTGTATATTTCAAGTTCTTCGTCAATACTATCCTCATCATCATAATAATATGAAGATGTTTGAACCTCTTATAAATAACTAGTGTTACCAATTCTATCCTCGTCCTCTTGACTAAGTGAATAATTATCAAGGGTAGCATTATATTGGCAATTAAGATCATTTTGAGGAATATTATTCTTTTCAAGACTTTCATTCACACTAATGCTAACCTATTTGTATTCTCAGTTAACTGTTTGAGGGATTCTTCTAGAGAAAGAGTTAGACTTCTAATTGTTCCCTCCATACTGAATACGAACCTATTTGTATTCTCAGTCAACTTCTTGAGGGAATTTTCTAGAGAAGCAAATGGATCATAAAGATTACTAGATAGCAAATGCTCGTGTGATTCTTCTAGAGAATGATTTGGGTCATCATAGGGAGTACTAGATTGCATCTGCTTTAGGGCATCCATCTAAGACAAAAAACTCGAATTTTGCTCATTTTCATGTTCATATGACGGCTGTATATATGAATAGTAATTGGGATCACCCTGGTATGAGCAATAACCTCCAAAAGGTTGGTGGTTGTCCCGACTACTATCCACACCATGTTGATAGTACGGATAATGTCTATTTTGAAATTCGGTCGGATATTCATCGTATTGGTCCTCATAATACCAGTTCGACATTTTCTAACAAAAACTTCCTTACAAAAATAAACTCTAAAAATAAATCCTACTGGAAGGGGTTCTAAACAAACACAAGCAAGGATGATTCGACCAAGAAAACCTTCTGAATCTAGCAAACAAAAAGCATGATGGCTCCACTTAGATTGTTTGTAGACCAGCTTCTAGTTTCACAAAAGGCAAATAGTTACAATTTTAACAAATCTCTTAGAACGATCTGAATCAGATTAAGTCGAATAGAAACAGGATAAGCTCTAAGGAGATTTGATAACCCTGCATCTTTGGCAACGTTTCCTTGGGTTACAAGGCGTCTCGAATCTACTTAAGATAGTCTTCTTGAACTTTGAGTTAGGCTAACAGATTGACAAATACAGTCCTTTTGAATAACTTTCCTATAAGCTCGTTGCCCTATCGGTCTCTTTCTAGTTAAAATTATAAACATATGTACGCTTTGGTAACGTGTTCCTAAAGCGAGCAAGACGGAAACGGTGATGAAATTCGATTCCTTGTCTTATATGGCTAGTCCTTACTAGGGCTGTACATGGCCGGTTTCGGTTCGGTTTTGTGCCAAACCAAAACCGAAACCGGCAAGGTCGGTTTTGTCCAAAAGCTTTCCATAACCGTTCCGTTACCGTCGGTTCGGTTTTAGTCGGTATTCACCCGGTTTCGGTTTTTTTCCGACGGGTTTCGGTTAACCGTTTGGAAACCTAAATTTCAAAAAAAAAATCAAAAAAATCAAAAAAAAGTTAATTCTTCATTAATCCATCCAAACAAGTAAGCAATTCAAACAAATAACATCCTAGCAATTCAAACAAATCAAATAACATCCAAACAATTAAGCAATTCTTGATGGATGCTGGCTGCTGCTGCTGCTGTCTGCTGCTGCTGCTGCTGCCTGCTGCTCATGTTGCTGCTGATGCTGCTGATGCTGCTGCTGCTTCTGATGCTGCTGATGTTGCTGATGCTGCTGCTGCTGCTGCCTCCTGCTGCTGCTGCTGTTGCCTCCTGCTGCTGCTGCTGCTGCCCAAAAATTCATTCCTCATCCTCCTCTATTATATGTATATACTTGGACTTAGAGAGAGTGTCCAAAAATTCTACAAACAAATGTACACATGAGCAATTAGTTAGATAGTGAATATCCAAAAACTCTACAAACAAATAAATAAAGAAAATAATACCTGAATTAACTTCTTCTGTTGAGTCCAAGGTAGACATATCAAGATCAATTGGCGTCTTCAACCAATTTTGACTACAAATCAATGCCTCTACTGTAGTGGGAAGTAAAGAACTACGATATGGATCGAGAATACGTCTTCCAGTGCTAAAGGCAGATTCGGATGCCACTGAAGATATAGGTATAGCCAATATATCTCTTGCCATTAGTGCCAAAGTAGGATACCTAGTAGAATTTGTTTTCCACTTGAGCTTTGCGGAAAGCCTGCACAAAACCAACTTGAATCAGAAGAGGAACAATAAAATCAATAATACTTCAACATCCACATTAATCTGCATACTCATTAATCTCTGTACCAAATCCCTATGGTGCCAGAATCCACAAACCCAAATTCAGTAAAACAACAGAACTAACCCAAATTCCCTATGGTGCCAGAATCCCTATGTTTACAACTTACAACATCCACAAAGATTAAAACAGGAACAATAAAGATGAACATAAAGATACCTGTAGGGTGCCAACAAGATAGCAGTCTAAGTACCCTAACATCAATACATCATACCTGTGAATCACAAAGATGAACATAAAGATCAAAAACATGAAACCCACAACAGGAAAAAATTGAACAATACTAAAACAGGAAAAAATTGAACAATACTAAAACAGGAAAAAAAAACTAAAACAGGAACAATACTAAAAGTCTAAAACAGGAACAATACAAATGCACCAATACTACTAAATCAGTGAACAGAAAAATCAAACC
Organism: Papaver californicum; assembly: GCA_023531435.1. Taxonomy (NCBI): domain Eukaryota; kingdom Viridiplantae; phylum Streptophyta; class Magnoliopsida; order Ranunculales; family Papaveraceae; genus Papaver; species Papaver californicum. Next base: position 2,389,824 of record JAJJMC010010584.1, on the reverse strand, counting down.
CAGAAGTTGGGATTCATGCCTGAAAAGATTAATAAAACATGAATCATCTTTAGTACACATTAGGTTTGATAAATCAAGAGTAAGAAAAGTAGAAAACCTTTGATTTGCATGAATGACTTAAGTTGCTTCTGCTTAATGAAACCAAACCAGAAGAAATTGCTTAATGAAATTGCTTAATGAAAGCAAACCAGAAGTTATTGAACTTAATGAAAGGATTGAAAGCAGTAGCAGTGTAGCACAAACCAGAAATTATTAGAGGCGGAAGACTAGAGGAACAGAACTGGAGTGGTGGTCTTGGTGGAGGCGGAAGACATCTATGAACAGAACTCTTGGTGGAGGCGGAGAGGAACAGCCGACACTACAGAAACCCTAGATAAATGAAAGTGAAGAAGAAAATTAGGGCTTCTTCTTCATTATATATCAAAATATCTAAGGGTCTAGATTAGATCCATCAAAATACAGATGAACGGCTATCATTAATCGGTTTTCCATGGTAAACGGTTCGGTTTTTGACCCAACCCAAAACCGAAACCGGGACTACCGGTTTTCCAAAAAATTTTCCATAACCGTTCCATTAGTAAACGGTTCGGTTCGGTTTTGGGATATTCGGTTCGGTTTTGGCGGATTTCCGCGGAAAACCGTTACCGTGTTCAGCCCTAGTCCTTACCCTTTACTAGAAAATTAAATTCGTATTCAGGTCTTTAGCATATATACATTACAAAGGCGTCCAGAAAACCCACTGACAGGGAATTCATGGGTGGTTAGAGTCTTACCTCCCGTTCCAGATGGGCGATGAACTATTGAAGTCGACTCAGGCCACCGACTCCTATGTCAGTGTACGAACCCGAGGGGCAGAGAAAATATCGTTATTGTCGTCTTTCCCTGTACAGTTTATATTTAATTACCCTTCCATAGGGTTTAAAAATAATAAAGTCCAAAAGTCCCAAAAAATAAAGTCCAAAGTCCAAAGAAAAAGTCCAAAAATTAAAGAAAAATTACAAAAATAATAAAAGATTTCCTAATACAATTTTCTAAAAAAAAACCCTAAATATTAAATAAAATTAAAATTAACTAAAAAATAAATTTGTATTTTTTTTTCCGTTCTTTTCGATTTATATTTGACTCCAAGTCTTTCATCAATCAATATAATCTTTGGCTCCAATTTCTTTTTGATCCAAAACATGTAATACAAAGAAAAATACCAAAGAAACGTAAAATATAACAAATAAAAAAAAATAAAAAAATATAAAATTCTAATTAAACTAACTAAACTAACGAAACTAAAAACTAAACTTAAAAACAAATCTAAAAACAAGTCCGCGTCGGTGGCGCCAAAAACTGATGTGTTTTAGAATAGTGGTAATTAAGGTTCAAACTCTCGAACTTGTGAAGATTGATTTTAGATCTAAAAACTGATTTTTAAACTAGAAAATATACACAAAAGATGAAAATAATATTCATAAATACTAAGGTTATAGATTTCACCATTAACCACTTTTAATTGATTCCAAAAATAATAATTCTAAACAATTCTAGCTCAAATAAGTGACTCTAATTTTTGCCAAAGGTAGATTTTTAAAATATCAATTGTAAATCACAAGAATGGCTCATCAAAAGCTCTAGGTCCCAGCATAAATCATCAAATAAAATCACAATCAATTAAGAAAAATTATAATTTCAATTAAAAATAAATGCAAAAGCCGTAAAAGAATTATTAAAAGTTACCAATTATTCACGGAAAAATGGCTTCCTCCTTACCTCAATGATGGGGTTTAGCTCATCTTGCTCAAAACACCCTCAAAAGATTGGTACATAGCTCAAAAAGAGTTTGAACGATGAAAAATAATAACGCAGATGGTTCACAACGGTGTAACGGCGTTGCAAACCACTATTCTCACTGTTACATAAGAAAAGTGTTTTCAGCTGAAGATAAAGGTTGCAGATGCTAAGATATCCGTTGCAGATGGGTTGAAGAAACCGTGCTAGCTGAAGATAAATGTTACAAATACGAAGATATCTGTTGCAGATGGGTTGAAGAAACCGTTGCAGTTGAAGATAAATGTTGCAAAGAAGAAGATATCCGTTGCAGATGGGTTGAAAAACCGTCTCCTATTTCTTGTTCTTCACGTCTTCAGCAGCAACAAAAACAGTTTTCTTCTTTTTTTCTTCCCGAGTCTCCCCCATGCGATTTTTGTTGTTCTCTTTGATATTTATAGGCTCAGAAAACCCTAATAACTTATCCTTAATCGATAAGGACTCCGAAATCTCTCCAAAACCAACTGGAAATCGTATTTATCTTTACTTTGATATCTAAACTTTTTCCGGCTGAAACAAGGATTTACCAGCTTGTTTTACGCGTGAAATCCTTGTATTTGACGTGTGTTGGTCTCCTTATAGATATTGCTCCAAGTTTGATAGCTTTGAAACTCTTAAAGACCCAAAAAATTCGAATTTGAAAATTTCAGTTGGTTTTAAAGTGTGAAGGATATCTTCCCGCCATTCTCAGTTTTAAATTCAAAATGGGATGCCCCCTAACCAACAATACGGTCCCTTTAGCAATTGTCCCTAGTGCCTTTAGTAATTTTTCTCCAATGCTTTTATCACATTTTTTAGCCGATTTTTCCACAAATATTTATTTCCAAAAAAGACCTACAAACACATAAAATCACACAATAAGTACCAATCGAGCATTAACAATATAGATATTTGAGGACAAATAGGACACAAAAATGTATCTACCAAGTATTCTTGAGGCGGACGGTAGTGAGAATTCCCCAATCACATTTTTCTCCATCTTTGCATACGTGTGTGCATTCAACATGTGTTTTGTCTGTATTAAGTGGATGTATTCTTTTGCTGGATACAGTATGATTAAGAGCGGTGAATATGTCTTTGTGTTGTGCTTTTGAGAAGTAAAAAAGATCGCATACACGCTCCATGAGAGACTGAACTACTTGATTGGTTGTTTCTTCAGACATAGTGAAGTTCCTGATAGGGAAAGGGTTTCTGTGTACACCTTCAGTCCCCAGTTCCAACTCTCCTGATTCGATCTTCTCTTTGAAGATCCGCTTCAGGTTATTGTAATCACTTGTTGGGTGATTAAAAAATATGTGAAATCGATAATATTTTGGATATGTCATTTCTTGTTCTGGCGGTGGACGTCGGACTGGAGGTAAGTTGATAGCACCATCATGTATCCAGAAATTCCTAAAGTTCGATAACTTCTTCAGTTGGAAGTGAAAAGTCCGTGGCTGCTGGAGATTCTATTGGTTATTGTTGAGCCGGTAGTGGAGCAGCAGCAGTTTGGATGGCCCTCCGAGGTGATCGAGTTGCTGGTGAGGCAGGAGTTAGGACCGGAGCTGGTGTTGTATGCTTGGGTCGTTGCTCTGACATTAGGGTTTTCCTCTTACCTCATTCAGTCATGGTACTCATAGATGGTTGATTAATGTACAGCTTAAGAGTTAGGCATCTACAACTACGGGTCTCGCGTGCTTCTTTACTCTTGACAGGTCTTGTCTTTTCAAGCAGAGCAGGAGCAGTCGTGGCTGATCGCTTAGCAGCTTCATGTAACTCAGAAAATGTTTGAAAATGAAGATTCTCCAAAAGAGAACGGTAGACTGGTACCATGCCATTGATACAGAGTTCCACCAATTGCAATTCAGTCACGTTCAGTTCATGGCAGTCTAATGCTTGAACTCGAAATCGCTTCACATGATCATGGGATGTTCATTGCTTCGCTGAAACATCCTTCATAAGTCTGACAACGTAACTTGTTCAGATACAAAGAAGTATTTCCTGTAGAAGGTATTGACCATCTCACACCAATTAGCAATATTTTGGGAGTGATGTTGTTGTACCAGGTGTATGCTCTTCCAGTGAGAGATTTGCTAAACTCTCGGAGGCGGAGTACATGATTGTATTCATATTCCCCTAGTGATTCTAGTAATTGTGAAACGTGTTCACGGGAAATCCCGGTTCCATTATGTAGTGAGAATGACGGGGATAAATATCTTATGGGAAGAGGAATTCTTTGTATTTTAGAGGAGTAAAGAGGTTGATGTTGATGGATAGTAGACGAATTCTCTATTTTCTGCTACTTTGGTGGAGTCGTTCCAAATCTTCACGAGTGACAAAGTTAGGTTGTTGTCAATCTGTGAGAATACGTACTTCATCTTCATCTTGAGCATGACCCCTTGAAGTATTGGCATTATCAGTTACTTCATATGTTTTTCTAGTCTGTTCTGCTGGCGTTAATTTCTCGGTAAGAACCTTGAGGAAGGCAAGAACCTCCTTTTGAGTTGTAGCCATCTCTGTTTAAGTCTTGGCAAGGGTTTCCTGTGTCTACATTAAATAGGCAATTGTAGGAGGAGTTTGTCCATCACTTGCTTCTTCAGTGTGTTGCTCATATGGAGGAGGAGTAACGTTGTCAGCGTTGGTAACCAGAGGATTGTTACCCGGACTACCACCATTACTAGTACTGACAGAATTCACGTTAGGAGTGGTTACTGAACCCGACCTTAAGATCAACCATCTTGAAATTATAAAAATTGATAAACTTGAGGAATTGTCTTTGCAAGTGAGATATTAATCTTCCATTGTGGTCGCTAAAATATTTGTAGGTAAAAACGATTTGAGGGTAAAAATGGAAATAGTGAAGAAGGGATAATGCTAGTCAGAGCAATAAGGGATCAAGCTATGCCAGTCGAAGCAAATCACTTGAATAGAAAATCGATTAAACACCAAATCATTTAAACATCAAACATTTATACTGTATAAGTACTTTTAAGATTCGAGAGATCAATCTGTACGAAATTAGCCTAATCAAAAAATGATTGTTCCAATTTCGTTTAAGTCACAAAAAAAAAGGTTTGATCTGTAGGGGGTATACAGATCAATAAGGTTGAGTGTCAATAGTTGTATGTGTTTGAACTGCTGTAAAGACGAATGATAACTCTATGATCCTTTGAGTAATTATGAGATGAAACTCTTGTCCTTTGTCGATAGGTTGAAGAACCTATTTATAGCATAAAAATTTAACACATTTATCTCGTAAGTGTTGACAGTTGTAGAGAAGTGGAAGAGTAGAGAAGTAGAAATCATGGTGAAAACCGACTCCGTCGTGTGAGTGGGACTTGGCAGTTGTGCGACCACTATTCCCTTCACTTCTTCAACTGTCGACACGATTTTTATACTTTCTCGTCGTGGGTGTATCGTTACACCGCACGTGTTGCAGGACGCCAGACCAAAACCCTAGTGAATATCCCTCTATGTGACATAATTGATGTCTCGAGCATGGTTGAGTCTACTTTGTAGACATGTATAGATATGCTGCTAGTCTTAGCATATTCATGAGTCTAACGTGTTGATTTATTGATAGATGAAGCATAAGTGTTATGCTGAAACAAGCAGTGATGCTTGATGAATCATAGACGTATAAAGTTTAATTGATGTTACACTGGTAGTTGTGTCGTATTATCATGACAGCTGAGGAGCAATGATACTCGAATGATTCTTGTCGTTCGAGCCTTAAGTCGTGAGCGTTAAATCATGCGAGTAAAAAAAATTGAGGTTATTTTAAATATTGGTAGCGATACCAATTGAATTAAACCTCAATATGGCAGATGAACCAATGCCAGACATACCAATGGTAGATGGGTGACTAGTGGAGAGACCAACTAGAGAAAAGGGAGAATCTGATAGAAAGAGGACCAACCAAGGTGGTGGGACTGTTCAAAGGTAGGTACAATTATGGATTAAGCACGAATTTGGTAGTTAGTAGGACTATGCATTGCATACTATGTCGTCTCTATATAGCTCTGCAGATCTATGGGTTTGAAGCAAGAGAGTTTAGGATTTGGTAAAAAGAGCATAAGAGTTTCAATGGGAAAGGGAAACCCTAAAATAAAATAGAATAATAAAGTTTTTGGAGAAAATACCGGCCAGTTGGCGTCGGTCCCACAATCTCCCTATTTTTCTTATTATTTTATTTTATCTCTTATTTTTTCTTCGAAGCTATGCTCTTCGATCTATGCTTTGAAGAACATTATTGTTAATTACACCCATGGGTATTAGTTTTTTATAAAAATTTCAGACATGACGTCCTTTAGTAAAAACGATATAGATTCTCCATACGATGTACGTGTTTGATGATCAGCCCTAATTCGGAATCCTGACACCGCTTGCTACGCCCCTACACAGAAGGATTTAGGTTTTTAGCTCATTTTGGTCATCAAACGGAGAAAACAATAACTCTCCAGATAAAATTATGACCATTTTCAGCTTGTAGTTCATCTAGGTTTTAGACTATATCTCTTAGACCGTTACTCGGAGTAAGATTCCCTTGTAGTATGTTATAGTGAATCAATAGGGGAGCATGTTGTTTAGAACATTTTTCCCCATTGTCACGCTTGTTGCAAGGTGATATGATGATATGTCAGAAACCAATATTAGGGTTTCGTTGTATTTCAACCAATATTGGGATTTTAGTGCGATCAATATTAAAATTATGTATTTTTTAAGCTCAACCAATCATTATTGGAGCTCTATCTTTGCATTTGGCACGACGACAACTTAGTGCCTACCCGAATATGTGATGTTTCGACTTAGTGTATCTGTGTGCAACTTGTCATACGTTCTGATCAATCAATGTTATTCAACTAGAGTTTGAATATTGATGTAAAGTCACTCTGAATATTCAACCAGGGAATATAAAGAGGAATTAAGTTTCTCTATACTAGTAGGCAATCTATCTAGGAGCATTGACATCCAGTCAGGAACAAAAAGGTGTTCTTGATGCTTATTCTGCATAGTGAGAGATCATCTGAGAAGGAATTGTAATCAGCACCAATGATACTTTGAAGACAATGATGCTCTATAATGGTGATTAATTCATCTAGGAGTCTTCCAATCATTTTAGAGGAGTAAGCACTAAGTTGTACAATACCAATGTTGTATGTAAAAATATTGAGAGCTCAACCGGGTGAGGCTCTACTATCATATGTATATTTTTAGAGAGAATACAGGATTAGTGTGAGATGTCTGTAGTGGGCGTTTGATATTTTAATTCTCTTGACGAATATAAAACATAAACTTTATGCTTTTGACGTCGGGTCAGTAACATATACAAAGTTCCATTATTTCTTTGATTCTACTTCTGGGTAGAGATGATTTTACTATTTTACCTTTCCTTAAAAATCCACCATCCACACCAGTGCAAAATGTGGGGCGTCCCTTGGGACGCTGCCTAATGAGCTAGTGATATTCATTGCTACCAACATAAATAAGTTTGGGCTAGCCTAGCGTAGTGAGAAGCATCATGAACTTAGGGCATTGCTCATTGATTGTGGCGCGTCCAAGAGGGACGTTGTATAATTTATGACACGTCCTTGAGTAAAATGCTAAAGTGGCATATTTTAAGGTCAGGACGGCGAATTGTGATGCGCTCTTTGTGAGCAAGATATTAAGCTAGAATGCGTTCTCGAAGATCAGGCATTAAATATTATTCACAATGAATAGATGTTATTGGAACATCAATGCGCATTCGAGACAAGTTCAAGGAATTCAACTGTGGAATTTATGTGATTTGAGACGGGTTTGATATGGCATATATATTCTAAATGTTAGAGAGACTATGGGGTCGATATAGAACCCCCGTAGCCATTTTTAGAGACTGTATTCTTAGTTTTCCTGCAGAATACGAGTAGAAATATAGTATTTCATGTTTTCATATAAAGCCAGAAATATACGCATAATATGCGCGTATGTTTCTATGCTACTGCTGCTAGGCAAAGGGAAATTTTATAATTCTATACCTTATCAAAAATCCACCCTCTACAATGGTGTACAAACAAGGGTTAAGAATGGTGTGATGAGTAGTTACAGTGTGATGAAAAATTATAGTGTGTAGTTTAAGAATGGATTATCTCTGGGATAGTTTGTTGATTCTATCTTCCTTTGTTAGTTCCTGTCAAGTAGATGAAGCCATTTATTTATAGTTTGATATGAAACACACTGATTTCTCGTAAGTGGTGGAAGTTACAAAAGAAGTGGAGGAGTAACGATTGTAGAGATTGTGGTGGAGTCATGTCCGAAAAATAGGGAAGACTTGTATGACCACTACTCCTTGTGCTGTCAACTTCTCTGAAATTGCCCCACTACTTATTAACTACTTATTCGTGGACGTGTTGTCATAACGCACAATTGTCGTAGACCATCAGACCAATACCCCAATAAGAATCCCCCTATGTGTTGTACTTGATATCTCATAGAAATAGTGGAGTCGTGTACCACCAATTTGTTTTGAGTCAATTCAAGGACTCGCTAATTCAGTGAAGCAAGTTGTGCAACTCACTAAATTGATAATTAGACTGATCAATATCGAGTCTGATAAATTTAGTGGTAACGTACTAGCTTAGGAGTAATATGGCGTAATTTTAATAGACATATGCCATCTTAGAAGTGACATGGCATAAATCTGGAAATGTTCGAAGCCAAGATTGCACAAAGTTCCCAAGGACCAGTCACGGGACACTTAAGATTTCAGGCAAGAAAAGGCTTGTCGATTAACTATATAGGATTAGCGTTGGCATTAGGCTAGCGCTAAGAAGGGAAGTGGCACGTCTCTTGGACGCATCATAGGAGAAGCTAGTGCTAGCCTTGGTGCCAGTGTGCAGAGGTGTGGTGCGTACCTTGGGACGCTGCATATAGAAGCTAGCGTTGACCTTTGTGCCAGCGCAGAAGTGTGGCACATCCCCTGGGAAGCTGCCTAATGAGGCTAGCACTGGCCTTTGTGCCAGCACAGAAGTGTGACGCGTCCCTTGGGACGCTGCCTAATGAGCTAGCACTGGCCTTTGGTCGTAGCGTAAAGAAATTGTGGCAGGTTCCTTGGGACGCTGCCTAATGAGCTACCGCTGGCCTTCGGTGTCAACGTATATAAGTTAGGGATAGCCTAGCGTAGTGAGAAACAACGTGACCTTAGGGCATTGCTTTTTGATTTTGGCGCGTCCAAGAGGAAGGACACATAATTTGTGACACGTCCTTGAGTAAAATGTTAAAGTGGCATATTTTAAGGTTAGGATGGTGAACTGTGACGCGCTCCTTGCGAGCAAGATATTAATCTAGAATGCGTTCTCGAAGATCAGCCATTAGCTATTATTCAAAATAGATATATGTTATTGGAACATCAATGCGCATTCGTGACAAGTTCAAGGAATTCAGCTGTGGAATTTATACGACTTGAGACTGGTTCGATATAGCATAAATATTGTAAATGTTAAAAAAACTATGGGGTCAGTATAGAACGCTCGTAACCATTTATATAGACTGTATTCTTAATTCTTCTGCGGAATATGAGTAGAAATATAATATTTCATGTTTTGATATAAAACCAGAAATATGCACATAAATATGCATGTATATTTCTATGTAATTGCTGCTAGGCAGAGGGCAGTTTTACAATTCTAGCCCTTTTTAAAAATCCACCATCTACAATGCGTTTGCTGAGGATGCATACTATGTGAACACATATTCATATCTAAAGCTTAACTAGGGTTTGGAGATATGGAATAGTCGACAGACCCGGTTATAAGAATTAAACCGCATATCCCGGGCTAGTAATTTAGGATGGCTTCTGAATTTTCCATCAATTTTACGGGCAAAGTACTATATTTTAGTCCAATCGAGATTTATTTACTAAATTATGCAAAAGTAAATAAAATCATCAAATTTGTATAAAATAAAGATCTAATAAATATTAATTTAAATGTAAAATAATTGTGTTTACGCACTCATCAAGCAACGGATGGGTGGATGCGAATTTGGTATCACCCGCGTCCAGTCCATAAAAGTGACGGATTTGAGATTTTCATCCACGCCCAGTCCATTACCCGTCAGAATTGACACTCGTTGGTGGGCGGATAAACGGACTAGACACGGATGGATTGGTGGATTTAAAAAAAAAACGAAATTAGGTAAATGTTTAACACAAAATATGAAATTATAACAAATAATTTTTTACTTACCTAAATCTTGATTCTCGTGTGATAATTTCTCAAAAATTTATACTCCCTCCGTTTCAGGAAAAGAGTTACTTTTCCTGTTTGCACAATTGTTAAGGCAAGATGAGAGAGTATAATTTTGTAATTTATTTCCAGATTTACCCTAACAAAAAGTTTAATACTATATATATCTTTATAATGAGAATAATAACATTTCTTAAAATAATAAAGTTGGTTTTAAAAGTTTGTTATATTGAAAATGAAAGTAACTCTTTTGTTGGAACAAAATTTAAAGAGAAAGTAACTCTTTTCCTGAAACGAAGGGAGTATTATCTTACTTTGATAATTTTTATAGAGAAGAAGATGTAAATCCCTACTCAAAATGAAATAAATGAAGATTTAATACAAAAACAACAAAAAAAAATTAGAGCAAACAAAGGAGCTAATCGCTAAAATGGGGAAGTGAAGAACAAAATTATTTTCTAAGAAAAAACTAATTCAACAGAAACTATATATATTATCTTCTAAATTTTTTTAATAACTTTTATATATATATATCATAAGTATAAAATAAAACTTAGACAACTTATCTTGGATAAGTGATAGTAGGATTTAGTTTGGGAAGAGATAAGGAGCGGTTGGGATTTGTTAAATAGTGGGCCCGGTATGTTATAGATTAAAGGGTGTGTATCATCCTAGACCTTGGACCAGTTTATGCGGCTGTGATTAATCCGAGGGCATTTGATGTCATTTTCCAGGATCAAAATCGTAAACCATCTTCTTCGTCTCTCTCGTTTCGGTGATAAGACTTATTCAGATTGCGCAATCTCAATCAGTTTCTTCTTTTTCCCCTTTCAAATTCTCATTCATGGGAACTCATCAAGATGATGGCTCTTAGACGATCCAGTTTTGGAGGTTAGTATATCGGCTTATCCTGTTTTTCTTTCTTCTAGGTTTTCTTCTTCCTCTTCTTCTGCTTCTCTTTTTTTTTTTAATTGAGCTTAACAATTTAATGCATGAATGAATATCTCTATAGTTCTCAACCATATTGATTTTCCTTTAAGTATCTGCTCAGACAATTGGGGCCAAAGAGGAGGGAGGGGGATTAATGGAAATCAAGAATATGTTTGAGTTTTGGATTTGATTTTTATTATTAGTAGTTCTTAGAAACTATTTTAGGTTAAATTTTCGATGTTTGGTGGTTTTTTGTAATTGTATTTGTTGCAATGATAAATCCCTGGAATCCATAGGTTTAAAGAGTAATTGGTAGTTAGTTCTTTCATGATCCATCTGAAGTTATTCATTTATCGATTTTTATTTGTGTTATTTGTCATTTACATAGATAATCAATCATAATTTGATCTTGAAGTATGGGAATATATTACGTGTTACTATTGTCCTAGAGTGTTGAAGTGTAGTTCTCTGATTTATATGCAGAGCGGTCACATTTAGCATAGATTGTAAATGTGTACTATAGGCAAAGCCTTAGTTGTATAGCATTTTACATCTACAACGTAGCCCAAAAGATAGGATTGTCAAGCGGAAACCCTCGCGGTACTGTAGAAACATTCCGACCATGTGACTTCTTTTCTAGAGGATTTCCTGTGCTGAAAGCTCAATTATTTATTTATTTTTGTACTACTTGAACTTCCATATGTTGTTTTTGAGTGTGTAGTTCTTTCTGGTCTCTTAATTTATTGCTGCTATCAACTGGTATGCACTTTTGTAGGTTACCACGCTTCTCATGTTCACTGTATCCTCTTTCTCCTTACATTCACAATCAAATTACAGGTACCGAATGCTGAGAGCGTTTGGCCTACTATGGGATTGCAACAAATCTTGAAAGTACGGTAGGTTTCATTCTTTGTGCCTTGGTATTAACTAATTTCTACATCATCTAGGCCAATTAACTGTTAACAGAAATTCAGTTTTGGAGCTGTCCAATTCAGTGAACATATAACTTTTGTGTCTATCCCCTTGCTGTCAGGACAAAAAATGTAATTATCTAAATATATGTACTGAAATGGACTTTAAGAGCAAGTTAAATTAGTTAATCAACTCATCTCTACTTCTGTTTCAAGATTTTAGGCTTAATGGGTGTGGAGCTACTTTGTTCATTGCCTTGATACCGATATGTTTATTGAGCCAAGTTGTGATGTACATTGCAGGAATTGGTTAACCATGCTGAGGAGTTATGGAACCAGTAATATATTTAGGAAATGTAAGCTAACAAATTCATCAATTCACATGAGCTTCGTACTGCAGCTGTCATTCTGTTACCAACTACAACATACTTTGCTCTAAGGTTATGGTATGTTAAACTGCCAGTTTTCATGTTGCAACTTACTTGAGTACTGTCATTGACTTATCCTTCCTCAATTGGATATGCTCATATCATTAAAAAAATTTGACCACATTGTGAAGCTTACTCACTTCATTTTGATAGCTGGATTAGTCGGTGTCATATTTGCTCTTCATAGAAATGGGCTGAGCTAACCAGCTGCACCAGGGAAGCTTTTTAAATACTTTTTTGTTGGATTAGAGGGGTTTGCTCCATGTTGTAGGGTGGTATCAACATGACAGTGTCTTTGAGAGACATTCGGAACCTTAATGAGTTGAACATTCATTAGTAAGGATCCGATTAAGAGTTTATTCGCTTTAGTTTACTTTTTCGGATTTTGATGATTCAAGTATGCATGGATTAGGAGGTGTGCTAAATGCTTATGAAAATTAACTCATGTTTGATTTTACAGATGCGGATCTTTGTTAGACACCGGGCTTCCATGTCTGTCAAGACCCTTACTTTAAAGGTTGAGAGTTCACAGGGAAGACATGGTAGGAAATCAAGCAAACCAGCAACACTTGCTTTATGAAACTTCTCTATGAAACTATGCCAAAGGGTGTCCAGGATACTTGAAAACTCAATATGACGATACGTGGTTTCTTAAATGGTTTGTTCTTCTTCCAACAACTATTTATTTTTCCCTGGTTACAGTTTACATGCCTGATGATTAACACATAAACAAAAAAAATAGCATAGCTCAGTCACTAATAGTAATTTCTATTTGTTTCTCTGAATATTTATTTTAAACGTACTGACAGGTCTATTGGTGGTTGCAATGACATAGGACAAAGAGAGCACTGATGGAGCTTTAACCCATCCAGGCAAGTGTGCAGTATTTCTTCTTAGGATCATTTCATATTTGTTAAGACTAAAGGTGTTAGCTGTCTCATATGTACTGCTGAGATCTTTTGATTCTTCTGTCTAGACCATTGTTGTTAAATAATTGGGTATCCTAATTATTTCCACTATGCTGTACAGTGATATCCAATTAGTGGGTTTAACCACTATTGGTAGGTTAAATGAGGTTTCTGTACGATGGTTACCACTATCAGCAAGTATAAACACTGCCCAAGCTTTGCACGGAAATGCCGCCAAACAAGTGCAGTCTCGGCTAGCTGAGTCTGCACAACAAAAACACCTACAAAAACCCCAAGTACACTCATTGGCAAGGAAAAAAGGAGATTACCTATACTACTTTATAGAATACAATATACAATGAACAAATATTATGTATTTCTAACCAGTGATGATATATTTCTAACCAGCAATGGTATATTTTCGCAGGTTTGAAGTATGGAGTATCAATTAAGGACTATACGGTACATGGCAGCATATGTCTATAAGAGTGATACCAAAATCGCGGTAATCTACATTGTGAATTTTGTAGTTAGTTGCTAAGTAAATCGTTTAACAAAACTCATGTTGATCTTTTATGCAGATAAAATTCAGCGAAGGAAGATGGAGCACAAACACATAATGAGTATAGCGTGCCTAAAAAGGGAAATATGGAAAAGGTATAGATGACAATTGGTTATCTAGCATATGAAAAAACAATATCACATTTATCATTTTTATTTTTCAACGCTACTGATTATAAAAACATCGCAGACACCGTCTTACCTTTCTGGAAAAACTGAGAGGGTGGCAGATTCGGAGTCAATGGGTTCATTGGATTAGCACAATAGAGAGCCAGCACTGGGAGAAGTTTTTATTTGAACAGTTGGGTTTAGAGCATTAGGAGAAAATCGACTACATTGGGTCTTTGATTAACCGAAATTCAATGGTAATTTGTTTTCAACATTCCAGAATTCACTCTTTTACTCAAGTACATTACAGTCTGCAGCTTACTTCTTATCGGCTGGGTGTTGGCTACATTAGAGGATATCAGTTTTACTCAACAACCTTCAAAGAATGGGAAGGTACTTATGTAAAAGTTTCCTGTCGAGATCAATTGGTTGCAACAATCGACAAGATCTTTCTCATGGTAGCACTGTAGCCAGCTATCCGTCTCTGTTCAACTTACGACTGAAGTTAAAGGGATAAAAGGAAAATAATAAGTTGGTTTCTACTTATTCCAGTGCCTGGGTTTGTTTGATGACCAGTACTCGAACAATAATACCGTCTAAGAAGACTGTTACAGGTGCTGGACAAAGATGGCATAAGTCATAACCAACTGTATCAATAACCAAACCCAGTGTTGATATATATATATAATTTAAACATTATCTTTAGGATCGGGTGTCCAACGGATGAGTGGTGTCCAACGGATGAGTGATGTTTTATCTGCTTTTAATCAGTAAAAACTGCAGGTTTAAAAAATTAACTCAAGTCCAATCCATGTAAAAAAAGATCATGTGTCCACCTGCTAACGTGCGAATTGGGTCGGGTGAACTCCCTGGGTGTTTTGCTCACCCCTAATTCTTATGGAGAGCAAAATTCCTGGATCTTAGAAACAATGCAGCTTTTCTTAATTCCAAGACTTGTATTTTTTTCACACTAAATTTTCTAAGATAAATCAGTAGTTGTAGAAATATAAGTGGACGACCACATGTATCGATTCTTCATGCATCTCTCCTTCTTAACTATATAATGTAATACTTCTCTTTCCTATCTAGACACATGTATTACTCGTTCTAATCCTATAACCAACACCTGTACTTGCATTCTTGTTGTTATTATTTATTTAAAAGAAACAAGAGAAATGAATACGCATTGATTCCTCATTTTCTTTACGTTTTGTCTTTACCCCACTTCCTCTTCTTTGCAAATAACTAAATCACGTTATCAGCACATGCACTAACTATCCTTCAAAAAAAATAAAAAAAATTGGTTCTTTCCTTAGATCAGGTATTTTTTTTAAAGAGAAGATATATCTAATTAGTCCTTTTGATTTGTTAAGAAAATCCATGTACATTTATTGCTATGCACATGTATGTTCGTCCACTCTCATTGAAAGTGATAGTTTTATCTGATTATTTTTGAAAATTTATTATCACGTGCTTATATCATTTATTTTATTTAGACCAAAAGTTAAAAATTCATTTAATTTTGTTTAAAAAACTTTATCATGTGAAAATTTTATCTTGTGATGATTATTAAAATTAGCACTACATATTAGAAAAAAAATACTACTATTTATTTTCCATCAAATATATATTATCATGTGTTTCTGCTATATTTTTAAAAAAATATAGTATTGTGCTATTACTTTTGAAAAATATTATACATGTATGTCATTTTTACCCTTGAAAAATATGATATCATAATTTTGTACTACATGTTAAGAAGAATATTATAATACTAATTATTTTTTCAATAAATATCATGATCATCACTTAAATGATTTACCACGTATTTTCTTTTCAAAATAATATTTTACTAGCTAGTGTAGATCTTTATTGATGATAAACTTTACTTTAATCTATAATCCATTTAAAAAAATATATTTTTTATGTTTATTATTTAAAAACTACTAATGCATGTTGAAAATACTAGCCCAAAATAATTTACTAAATATTTATTTGGTAACATGTTGTAACCAAACTCGAAAAAGGATTGCTACTTATTCCTTAATAATTATGCTCATATAATATAAAATATTAAATCGGCATGTAGTTTTTTTGTTTTTTTGTTTTTTTGTTTTTTTCAATATTCATGGTTTCAGTTGACTATTTTGTTAACCTTATTTAATAAATTATTTGCAACTTTTAAAACCATAAAAAAAAAATTGCTTAGCAAACGGTTTCCCCGTGTTAAAATTATAAAGAAATTTGGTTAATTAACTTTGTTGACTGGGTTATGAACAAAAATTGGAATATGACTTATCCATGTTACCCACACAACCATAAACAAATTTGGTTTATGTGTCCATTATTGGCCACAAAGAAATTTGGTCTTGGAAAAATGGTATCAGAATTTGTCGTATTTATGGACTCAGAAGAACTTGGGCACCATATTAATGTCATTTACTTTGTCTTATGTAAATGGACCCAATTCCAACGGAATTCAAACTTTTGGACTCATCAGGACTTGAGTACCATCGTTGGGTATCTAATGTGAAAACCACCTTCATAGCAAAGGACTACACTACCACTATCAAGCCATCTACTGCTATTAATATTGTTCCAGCAACTGAGTAAGACAAAGCTCATGTTCTCATGTTTCTCAAGAGGCACATCAACCCTAACCTGCATCGGGGTTATCACCACTTGAAGACAAAAAAAAAAGCTACGGGATACCCTCGAAATCCGTTTTGGGAACTTTTATGATTCCTTACTACCACAATTGAGCGTCTAGTGAAACGAAATTCGTTTTGTCGATTATGTAATAATGAATGATTTCAAACAGACATGCTACAACTTCATGCACTTCTTGACTTCTGCGGAAAGAGACTCACATATGAGGAAATCATTCAGAAAACCTTATTGACATTTCCCACCTCATCCATGATACTAGCAAATCAGGATCGATTGGAGGTTGACAACAATAGAATCACAACATTCAGTAAAATGACAAACTTACTGCAAGTAGATGAGAGGCATAATGAGATTCTTGTCAACAACGATACCAGAGTTGTGGGAAAAAGAAAGTTCCCGAAGCTAACCATGGCAAGGTCAATAGAAGAAAGAACCCTAGAGGAAAAAGGGTTCATTATTCTGATTGACATCCCCGCGATCCATACTGATGTGGATATAATACCTCTCATGAAAGAGGATATAAGGGACATAATCGAGACCAAAGGCATAAAGGTCATTATAATGTTTGGCACAGAAAAGGAACTTGTAACAACCCTCAAATTTTACATTTGATTTTAAAAAAAACACAACTTACCCCTAAATAACCTGGCGTTTTTTAGAGCGACTCAAAAAGAATTTGGGGCGACTTATTTATACCCATCCAATAGATGTGGCTATGGGTAATTTTAGGTAAAAATACCTATATACCCTTTCACTAATCAAAAAAATACTTATATACCCTTTCACTAATAAAAGTATAAAACATAAACCTAAAATCATTTCATTTCAAACTAATGATTAGAATAGTTTCTCTTTTTTTTCTCTACGTTCTATCTACCGATTGTGCAAAAAAAAAAAATCCTCGTCGTTAATCGCCGTACCAATTCATCGTCGTAATTACAATCTAAAGATGGCTCGACAAAAGCAAACAAGTTGTCAAGCTGTCAAGATGATAATACTAATTCGCCAAATTTTGCCGAGAGAATAAGAAAAGGAGAGATCGTTGAAGAATGTAGTGAAGAAGATTAAGAACACGAAGAACATGACGATGATGATCTAGATACGGAGACTGATTCCGACAATTAGCCTCTCAAGAACTATCTAATGGCTTCAATAAGGTAAGGGTGTACTATTATTTGTGTTTATTTTGCTTCAATCGAATGAAATCGTCAATAAAATTTCTAGGGTTTTCAGTTATTTGATATAATGGTAGTTTCGCATTTGTATTTATCTACAGATTATGGTTGATTTCTTTATTCCTCAAAAACATTGACAATAATCGGTAGTTAGATTTAGTCATTAACTATGGATTGTCTTCATGTACTAAAATTTAGGCTTAATCGGTAGTTTCGTATAGGTTTAAACTCCCGATTATGAAAGTTAGTGATTCCTCAAAAACATCGACAATAAGTTAGCTAGATTTAGTCATTAACTACAAATTGTCTTCATGTACCAAAATTTACGCTTAATCGGTAGTTAATTTTTTTATCTAACTACCGATTATATTACATGGTTTCAATCGGTAGATATGTAGTAGCTGTTTACTTTCAATTATGTTAGATGGTTTCAATCGGTAGATAGGTTATGTATTTGACTTCTGATTATTTTAATCATTTGTTATTGTGTTTATTTGACTATCGATTGTATGTGTGTCCATAGCTTAGAGTTTTCTGTTCCAATTTTTATGCATAATCGATAGATAATGTAGATCCCGAGCTACCGATTATGCACAATCGGTTATTGGTTTGTTTATTTGACTACCGATTATATGTGTGTCCATAGCTTAGAGTTTTCTGTTCCAATTTTTATGCATAATCGGGAGATAATCTAGGTCCCGATCTACCGATTATGAACAATTGGTTGTTAGTTTGCTTATTTGAATACCGATTATGAATAATCGGTTGTTTTTTATGTACTTTTTCTACCGATTATGTAGTGATTAAACGGTGTCTTCTTGGAAATAATTGTTATTTATTTATTTTTTTAGGGAAATGAGAGCTAAGCAAGCCCAATATACAATTGTTTAGGGGCCTCATCGTGAAGGGGGTAAGAAAGTAACAGCTAGTGCAAGAAGAGAAAAGAGCGCTAGCGGAATCTCTATCACCGAAGGAACTCAACCAAGTGTTCCAAGAGTTAGAAACCAAGAAGAAAGAGAACCAAAGAGTTAGAAACCTAGAATAAGGAGAACCAAGTGCTACACAAGGAGAAGTACAAGGTACAAAGAAGGTAATTAAGAAGAAAGGAGGACACCAAGTCCCCGCCTCTTTGAACATGAAGGGTATTGAAGAAGGCAAAATCCCTGGGTTACCAAGAGATGGAGGAGATCTATTATTTGGATACAAAGACTCTTGGGCCAAAGAAATTTATTCAACTGAGGTAATAATTATAAAACACCATTCTTAACCTATTTTCTTTTTATTCGCAGAAGTGTTAACTGTTATTCTAATTATTTTATAATTCGTCGTGTATATTAGGACCATTCTGATGCGGTTCGTCTACTCAAACCTACAGTTGCACCAAGAAAAATGAAAGATTGGCCGTTAGATAGTGAGTGTGAAAGGTTCAAGCAAATTATTTATCACTGGGGGTTATCTACTGCTGCCGAGAATTCAATGTTACAGCATGACCGAGTGTCGATATCATCTTTCCTGGAGAGAATGTATCCTGAGACCGATACCTTCCACATGCCGTTTGGAGATATGACAATCACCCCAGATGATATGGTGCAGATTCTTAGTCTCGATGACCATGGTACATCCGTCAAGTTTGATTACGTAAAGCGGTTAAGCTGGGAACAACTTTATTTTTACACTCAGAAGTGCCTTGGTTGGGATCGAGCGACATCCGACATTGAGTTTAACCGGTGCTTTCGTTACAAAACTAGACAGTTCAGCATGGTCCACTTGATGAATATTTCAAAGGCACCAAGGATAAAGAAGAAATGAATCCAGAGTTTAGCGACGACGAAGTGAATGCTGCAGCCACTGCATATCTCCTTTGTGTTTTGGGATGTGTCATTTTTCCCAATTGTAGTGGCAACCGGGTCGACGCCAACCTTCTACAACTATTGAATCCTCTCAATAAAGTTCGTGATTACTCGTGGGGAACCGCATGTTATGCGTTCTTGATGGAAGAGTTAAGAAAGGCATCGAGGGAATCAACTAGCCAAATTGCCCGGAATGTGAGCCTACTACAGGTATTTTGGTAACTTTATTGATGCTTTAATTGTTATTTATTTTTATTTTTTTAAGAATCAATTTTCTCATACTTGGTTTGATATGTACACTAGACATGGATTTATGACCACTTCCCGTTCCTCGAGTTGGCCAAAGAGAATCCGATATGGGAGAAAGGAACACCCAGAGGAACAAAATACACCTTCGACAACAATCGTTCATGGTCGAAGGAGCAGAAGTTGATTTATTTGAGGAGGAAATTAGACTTGATGACGTCCAAAGATGTATGCTTTGATCCATACAAGGAAGACCGAGCTAGTGGACATATAGCGGGAAGGTCTGAGTTTTCGTTTTATTATGGACCCTAGTGGCATCCCACGGGATATGTTATGTACAATGCCTATAGGGTGATGCGTCAACTCGGTTATGTACAAGAAGAACCCTGGAGTCACATGCGTGGAAAGTTCAAATTGGACGTGGAGAATTCTGTATGTGGTAAGGACTCTATCATAATAGTTTACTCTGGTAACTCATCCGTTGAAGATTGGAATAACAGGATGGAATATTTGATCAAAGATGGGAGACCTGTCAACCGAAGTGATGAAGTACATCCACGCTATATGGAACGGTACCGGGAGCATTCTCATCTTCATGTGATCCGTGAAGATAAAGGAAAGACCACCAAGGCGTCCGATTATACTTGTATAATAAAAGATAAACCTTATGGTTATGAAAGGCTGGTACGTAGTGTTATTTCCTTTTGATTTTAATTTTACGGCTCAATATTTTAGATAATAATCGTTTGATTGCTATTGCATAAAAAAAGAAAAAAAAAGGTCTGCATTTTTCTCCAAGAAGATTGCTGGGTGTATAAATGCGGGATTGCCTTTATTAATTGATAAGATGAAAGAGCATAAAACCTAATAGATAACATTGATAATGAAGCTTATGCAAGCAAGTTTGGGGAGAAAGCTTCGAACAAGCCTAAGAGGCCAGCAGAAAAATATAGTAAAAGATCTCATGGTTCATCGAGTGCTGATGGTGAAACCAATGTCCCTGATGCTGAAGCCAATGTCCCTGATACTGAAAGATATGTCCCTGGGCTCGTCGTCCTCGTACTAAAACCAAAAAATCTAGAAATTAGATTGTGGTTGTCTTGTTAGAGAACATCATTTCAATTGATTTCCAAGAAACTTGTTTACTTTATGGATATGTTCCTGGTGTTTAATGTTCTAACATTATGTTTACTTTCTGGATGATGAATGGATTATTTTATGGATGACGAATGAATTTTATGTTCTTTTTGTGAATTATCGATTGATTTGCAAGAGACTCATTTTTAATAAGTAACTTTGTTGAAATTTTACATTAAAATCGGTAGATAAGTGGTTTGCATCACCTACCGATTAAGCATGTTCATCCACAATCGGTAGATAACTATCTACCGAATACACCTACTGATCTAAAATCGATTGATAATTATCTACCGATTACACCTACTGATGGAACTGCTTGGTTTCTGGACACATTTTACATTATAATCGGTAGTAAAAATAATTCTTAGACTACCGATTATAGAGTATGAAAATGTTGAAAATTTGATAATTTTTTCAATTTTGAATTTGGGGCAATATATACAATCGATATTAAAAAAATTTCTTAGACTACCGATTATAGTGTATGAAAATGTTGGAAATTTAATAATTTTTTCAATTTTGAATTTGGGGCAACATATACAATCGGTAGTAAAAACAATTCTTAGACTACCGATTATAGAGTATGAAAATGTTGGAAATTTGATAATTTTTTCAATTTTGAATTTGTGGCAACATATACAATCGGTAGTAAAAAAATTTCTTAGACTACCGATTATAGAGTATGAAAATGTTGAAAATTTGATAATTTTTTCTGTCTTGAATTTGGGGAAACATATACAATCGGTAGTAAAAAAATTTCTTAGACTACCGATCATAGAGTATGAAAATGTTGGAAATTTATTTTTTTCAATTTTGAATTTGGGGCAACATATACAATCGGTAGTAAAAAAGTTTATTAGACTACCGGCTATACTTGTTGAGTACAATCGGGTGTTAGTTATGTACCGATTAAGATGATGGAACTTATTGGTTTCTGGACACATTTTACATTACAATTGGTAGTAAATACATTTTTTTTAAACTGCAGATTATGGATTATGAAAAAAAAATTCAATTTCGAATTTGGGGCAACATCTATAATCGGTAGTAAATAAAGTTTTATAGACTACCAATTGTGTAAATTGGTAGACAATGGTGATCCCGATACTTATGATTGTTTATATTCGTACGCACCTAGTGTATATATTTTCTGTACACTCTTGTTACACCAAGCCTCAACGACTCTATTTTTTTTTTAAAAAAACCGTTTGGAATCTAATCTATATAAGGAGGGTGACCTCTTCCCATTTATACACCTCCAATATATTTTAACTCTTCAAAATCGAAGTAATCATCTTCAAGATAAATGGCTCAACTGTTCACGGTAGAAGAAGATTTATTGCTATGTAGGCGCTATGTGCAATTCTATCCGAGGCGAGGAGAAAAACGTAGGTAAAATGGTATAATGAGTATGAGTTATTTGGAGAGTATTCACAAACATTTTTGCGTTGACACCGGTAACCCCAATAACTGTAATAGAGCTGGTCTTTTTTGTCGATTTAATTGCATAAGCAGAGGAGTTGATCCATTTGTGAATTTAACTTATCTTGTCAATCGATAACGTTTGAGGGGTGAAACTAATGATGAAGTTATAGCGAGATCTCTCGAGGAATGGCGACGATGGAAACGATTAAATTACTGTTACGAAGCTCATTTCAATATCCTTAAGGTGATGGACAGATTCAACCCTTTAAGGTTCGTCCATGCCGCTTAAGGTGAAGGGTATTATCCAAGCCAAAACATGAATCACAGAATAAAGTTCTTTGGCTTCTTTCACTGAATTTAAAGACATAAAGTAGATCATAATATTACACTTGATTAGTTTTGAAGCCTAATTGACCAATAGTCATCATCGAAATACTCGTGATCAAAACACTTGTCATTTTCTTTCAATACACCATAACATACAAAATGCGTGAACTTTCTTCCATACATATCCCTATTGTCCTTAAGAGCATGAGGAGTCTGAAAAAAGTAATGAACAATTAGTTAATATTATATTGAGATCATAATTGATTTGATTAACATCTATTTGAGATATACTTACTTATCCATTGATGTCGAGCTCAGGGAAACTAAACTTGGCATTGTACAATTCAGTTCTAAAACAATCACAACGATCATAGAGTTGTTCGAATCTATCCCTGACCATGTTCCATGTTCTTCCACCTCCATTGCCATCTAAACCCACAAAAACTTGGAAAACCCGGTTCCAAAAAGCTTCTACGGTTTGAGAAGAGTTAATTTTTAGATGAGAATCATGTTTGAGGAGTGTGAGGTTGAGAAGATGAACAAAAATGAGTTAGTTTGAGAATTGGGGGGTTTTTTGTTGATAGAAGAGTTCCTTTTATATACAATAAACACCCAAAGGCTAGTGTAACGGCTAATTTTTTTAAAAATTTGTTCGTACACTGTTCAAACGGCTATTTATTCCTGCCAAATAGGGTACAAAATCGGTTATAATTCATTAAAATCGGTAGATAAGTTTTGATAATTTCTACCGATTGTGGGTTTTAGAGAACAATCGGTAGTTAATTATGTTCTCGTACTACCAAATATAGTAAGACAAGTTCTGTACACAAAAACAAGTATAATTGGATGATTAATTTGTTAAAAAATAACCAATTACAATGGAATCGGTAGATAAATTTGATCTTTAAACTACCGATTACAAAGTGAATTTTTTTTAAGTTTAATTCAAATCTGGCTACAATCACAACCGGTAGATATGTGATTTTACAAACTACCGATTCTAACTCGATAGATAAAAAATTTCACTCACTACCGATTGTTTAATCGGTAGTAATCATTCTTCACGATACTACCGACTATACTCTAATTTTGGCACATGCATGTGTAATCGGTAGATATGATACTCCATTATCTACCGATTTTGGGACGTCCATTGCATTAAATGCATACAAAAATGATTTTTTTTTTTTGTTAACAATCATAAAACATTACATTAATATTTGTCTATACCCAATGTTCAAAATCACATGATCAACTAAACTACTCACCATCCTCGGTCAAATCAATTGGGTCCTAGATAAAGTTTGTTAAACGATCCCAACGCTCCATGTTGGACTCGTATTACTTCAACCACTCCTTGCAATTGTTAGTTGAGAAGTAATCCGACCACCTACTCAATGGAGGTAATGGACAATCATCCGTTAACCTTAAACCGATAAAATAATTGTTATTAACCCATGCCATAATGATTCGTCTATCCTTGACCGACTCATCACAAACCTTCCTTGTGGGTGTAAATGTAACTCTCACTCCTAAGGAAGGAGGACAGAAATATTGTACCACGCAGTTCAATACATCCGCTAAAAGATACTCACATTTCGGCATTACCATCCAATACTTGGATCCGATTTTCTTCAATCCGTTTCGGCATTTTACACGAGTATATAACTCTTTGAACTCTTGTTCTCTAACATGTCTATCTCCTTCTCTCATCATTTCAATATATCATTCCTTATCCTCCAATAGTTGGGCGGCCATCTTATTTCTTAAATATTGCCACTGGGTGATATTCTCGGTAACCGCCTCACTAAAGTCTCTTATTTGTTTCGAAACAACGTGAAAACACAGTTGGCATCCCCATCGCCATCGTCGATGGAAAAAAAAATGGTATAATGAGTAGAGGGATTTGTTCCAAATACTCATCGTATATTGTATGCGTACCTCGATTTCTTCTTCCGTGTATAGGTTGGGTTTGACTTACTTGAGAAAGAATCATAGAGACCTTAGGTTTGACTTTTCGTGAGATTGGTACACCTTGATCCTTCCTTGGACGGTCCCTTTTCCTTAGAGACGGCACATCTTGATACTCGGCTTCAGTATGCTCATGCCTAGAAAGCTCTCGTTGACTAGATAACCATTCCTTCAACTCTTTTCTTTGAATTGACCTTGGCTTTTCAGTATTTGGCCTACCTATCGCCTTTCCTTTCATTGGTTCTTCAACAACCTTTAGACAGGGGTGAAGGGCTTCCTCTAAATAGTGCATCAATATTTTCTTTTGTGTCCCATTTGACGTAAAGTAACGCTCGAGTATTTGTGCAAACATTTCCGTCTCCACGAACGACGCACCATCAACCACCAGGGTGCTTGGAGTGAAAGATAATTGCTTCTAAAATGGATGAATATCATTAATGTCAATCACTTCAATATACCTACCAAGAATGTGACGACACGGGAGTCCAATACCTATCGTCGTTTTGTGCTTGCAAACCGTATTCTCATCATCGTGATCTTTGTACAACTCCAATTATTGTATCATGAAATTTATTGCCCACCAAGAAACTTGTAAACTATACCCCTTAGAAGATTTTTATGTTTTAAATGTGTCAACGAGAATCTATGCCGACTTTTTTCCATTGAACCGTAAATCTTAGTGAGGTCACGATTGGTGAACTCATGGATTGCTTCTTGGACCGACACAACCCCATTTTGGCTACCAACTAGTATTTTCTTTAATCGGCCATGTGACCCCTCTGCAATGCTTGTTGCCTCGTTCTTGAAGTTCTGATATTCATATGTCCATGCAAATACAAACTTATCCTTATGCGGTCCCAACCATTGTGTTTTGCAGTACTTAAATGGTTTGGGATAGTTCTTGCCCCATTCATCCTCAAAGTTCTTCAAGTTGTATTCATAAACTTCCTCCGTCATCGACCAAACTAGCTTATACCATGCTTTTAGAAATAAATACCACTTTATTCCATCCTCGACCCACTTTTCATCAGCTAACCTTTTCTCTTCTTCTCGTTCTTCCACTGTTAGTTTACTAATACGTTCATCCTCTTCCTTCGACCTCTTGGTACCTTTGTTTCGTTTTTTAGCTTGGATATGATGTCTACAATTGGATTTGATCTTGCATTGAATGTGCCACGTACAAAGAAAATTCTGGGCTTCCGGAAACACTACCTTTATTGCATTCATCAAGGCTTGATCGTTATCCGTTATAATAACCCTTGGAAAATGATCGCCATTTGATAAGCAGGTAATTCATACATTTTTACCACTTAATCTATATTTGTTAGTACTTGAATTTGTATTAATAATATATCTTTATTGTTTTAATAGGTGGTTCGTATAAAATACTAGTTACAAGAAAAATATGGTTAAGTGGACCAAATTAATAATAGCAAAAACACCCAAAAAATAGTTGATTCACGGCTGCACATTAATTAATTATAATGAGCCTACGAATTTAGTAAGTGAACTTGCATTTTAATAAGTTCATGATTTTTTCTGGACTTGGTAACAGTAAAGAAGTTGGAGCTTTTGAGTTTGACTAGACTGTTAAGTACGTGGTGCAGTCTTGGAGGACGTATGATGTGGTGAATACAAACAGAAATGAGAAGTGGTAGGCATCAGTAAGTGCAGGCATCTTTTGGGCGTAAATCCAGGGAAGGCTATGTTGGTTTGATGAAGCTATGGTACTTGATTGGAGACGTGATGGAAGTGTGAAGAGGCGAACAGTCACAAGCAGTAGGTGGTATGGTGGCTAAAAAGTGGGACAGCAAGGTATGTTGTGAGAAAAGACGGCAAATTAAGAGAAGCAAATTAAGGGAACAGGCTGTTCCTAGAAACTATACACGGCAAATTAAGAGAAGTAAAGTGTTGGCTAGGTATGCGTCACGTGGAGCTGCTAGGTTTTATTGGATGAGTACTTTTCTTGGTTAGCACGTGAAAGTGAGAGTATAAAAGAAAAAAAAACGACGTCAGCTGTGGGGGGAGTTCCTTTTTCAGTCGGATTTTGGGAGATATTTTTCTCCTGGATAGTTTCTTTGGAGGCGGACGTGAACGAAGGGAAGGGAAGCTTCTCTTTGACGCAGAGCTACAAACGAAGGAAAGATACAAGAACAAAAACTAAAAAGGGTTTAATCTTTTCTTCCTCTAGTTTTTCTAATTATTTTTATGGGTTTTAAGAAACCCATCTCCATG
>JAJJMC010010584.1:2216548-2362910 GCA_023531435.1 Papaver californicum | reverse complement strand
TCACAAAAATATTCCTCTTGGTTAGTTTATTAGAGATATTAATTGCAATATTTCTCCGCTCTCTGTGGGTACGACCCGTACTTGCCGTTGTCTACTAGTTAGACGCCGTGCGATTGCGGTTATTTTATTGGGTAATCCCAAAGCATATCACCATTATAGATCGACCTTAATGTTTGCAACATCCAAATGAAACTCACATCGTTCTCAGCATCCATTAAACGCCACGCCACCGTAAATGTGCATTCGTCCGAAGTATGGCAACCAATGTTCAACAACGGCATGTTGTACCTTTTTGTCTTGTAAGTAGCATCTATCAACAAAATTTAATGAAAACATTGAGTCAATTGGATCATCTTCGGATGTGCCAAGAAAATACGAATCACCTTACCATCCATTTCTTCTTTTCTCAACGTGTAATTGTGTTTCTCGGCAAACCACTTTGATTGTTGCATAACCATTCGACCATCCCATTCCGTCCTTTTGATCGTTGCTAGCGCTGACTTAATTGTAGACAACGAAGATAAGTTGTTGGGGTCGTCCGCCTTTATCTTAGAAAGGATTGCACTCACTTTTATTACGTTCTCCATGGACTTCATCGTCTCCATTTCCTTTGGTTTTAACTTGGCAACCATTACGTGCCCAACAAGACTTTCCGGATATTCGTGGTTGTGACGACCATTAGCAACTCTAAATATTTTCCATATTTTACCTTCCTTGCCGTCGGGATTACTGAAGATAATCTTAAATGGGCATCCAATCTTCTTTGAATTACCTTGGTATTTCCTCTCCGTCTTCTTTATGTATTTACGATCCTTTCCCACGTGACTCTTTCGCTCGCCACATCTATCACAAATCATTTCAAATCGATCAACTCTCATACAATTGTTCTGAACTACAAACCACATCTTCTCTTTTTCCTTATTGATAAGTCATTCCTTTGCCTCCGCCTTACTTCTAAATGTCTTAATGTGCATATAACAAAACAAATATCATAAGCCTAACCATGTAACATACATTCTTAGAACAAGGCAGGAGTGGGTAGGTAGCATACCAAATTATTTTCATAGTGTAAGAAGTATCAGGACCCTTGTATGAAACATGATTAACCAATTCAATAATCTACATAAAATAGCAATGAGTTAGACAACAATAATCGGTAGATAATTATGTTCATGTACTACCGATTAAGTACAATCGGTAGTTAATTATATCCTCTTACTACCGATTAACAACAATCGGTAGTTAATTATGTTCCCGTACTACCAATTATAGAAATAAATCAAGACAAGTTCTGTACACAAAAACAAGTATAATCGGAGGTTTAATTTTTTTTAAACAACAACCGATTACAATGTAATCGGTAGATAACGATATACCATATACTATCGATTATAAAGTTAACAAAATATAAATTTTATAGGTTTAGAGAAATTCATTTTTGGAGCGACAAACATAATCGGTAGATAATAAGTATTCCTAAACTACCGATTGTGCAAATAGAAATTTAAACAAAATTCAATTTGGGGATTTTGTTTAATCGGTAGTAAGTAATCTTCACGAGACTATCGATTATACCATAATTTTGGCACAATAGTGTGTAATGGTAGATATGGTACTCCATCATTTACCGATTCTGGGACGTACATGGCATTAAATGCATGTAAAAATGATTTTTTTTTTGTTAATGATCACATACAAACGCATACAAAGTGGGGTTTTGAGCTTCTTAACACAATACCTGATTTTATGATGCATTATTATCTTTATTTTGATGTGATTCATCGTTTTCTCTCGCTACATCGTCGTCTAGGTTTTCTTCCACACAAAAATTTGGATCATCCAACAAATATTCCAAATCGTCATCTCTAAACGTTATTGAACCTTCAATAATATGTTCTTCATGATGTTTCTCACCTTCGTCCTCATACTCATCCATGTTTGTTATTGATTTTAGGTAAAACCTGGTTTCCCCAAACTTCTTCTTCTTCTTCTTCCTCTCTAACACACTCTCTATTTCTTTTCTAAAACTATAACTCAAATATTTTTTGCTAACACTAACTATAACAAAAAATTAATTAACTAACTAACCAAAGTGAAGTAACTAATTAAGCAATATTAACACTAATTAAACAAGAACCCCATTAAAAAATATATGGATAAGGGGTATGCTGATATTACATCTTAATGATCTTATTTTATTTTATTAGTCGTTCCAAATTCTTTTTGGGTCGCCCTTTAAAATACCAGGTTAAATAAGTTATTAGAAACTTAAACTCGATTTTTCATTTATATATTGATAAAACCTAAGAAAATATGTTGATTAACTTAAGCTCGATTTCCATTTATATATTGATAAAACCTAAGAAAATATGTTGATTACCTGATAAAATTTGAATTTTCATTTTTGGGTTCAATTATATGAATCAATAACAATACAAAAATATAAATCAAAATATTGATCGAATGCTACACCCCACTCCCTCACTACTATATGTTTGGAAAAATTAAATGATGTGATGTCTGAACGGCAGAAGCAAATATATTCACCCTAAGCTAGACCAGCAAGTAAACCAACCAAAAAGATGAAGGATCAATTGTGCTCTTACTCGGTTTCTAACACCTCAAAAATATATCCATGGGAGTTAAAATCCAAACAAGTTGACACGGTCGCGGAGTCCTAGAAAATATAGCGGATTAAACGTAAGACTAAAATGTATGATAAATACACAACAGGCGCATAGGAAGTAGCATAAAATTTAAACTCCTATTGAAATTAAATAAATTAATTACGACGACCAAGCTGGTACAAGATAGACTAAAAACTAATCAGTGCAATATTATTCCATTATTGATAAACGACAGATTTTCTACATGATGTTCTTGAACCTATCCTACACATTACCCTATTATGCTACGACACAGAAAAATATTTCATCCAATGTGCTGGAACCCATTCCATACACTATGTCAAATCCTACTCAATCAATGAAACACCGGAACATTTAAATGATAGCAATCAATCAGATGCAACACATATTTAGTTATATGAAAGAACATATCAAGCAAGTCCAAGTATGACTGTACATTAAAGAGGAACACACCCTACTGCCTACCGTTCGGCGGTTCGGTTTAGGTATGATAGAACACTTAAGAAGGTACTTATTCTATGTAGCCCCACTTAAGCCCTTGAGACCGTAAACCTGCGTAATATGTTTACATCTCCTATGCCGTCACTGGCATGTTCTAGCCTATAGGACTAATTACCAAATAACTTCTTCTTTTAGCTAGCGTATG
The DNA here is from genome assembly GCA_023531435.1 of Papaver californicum. Classification (NCBI taxonomy): domain Eukaryota; kingdom Viridiplantae; phylum Streptophyta; class Magnoliopsida; order Ranunculales; family Papaveraceae; genus Papaver; species Papaver californicum. The sequence goes on along the minus strand of JAJJMC010010584.1, from coordinate 2,359,616 downwards.
CTGCATCGATCGGTTCTCTAATAACATTCAATTACCAACCCAACAACGTGTTTAACCTAGCTTTTATACATAAATTCCTAATTACCGATTAACTCATAAGGTATTTGTCTGCCGATAGGCTAAAAGCCTGTAGCCGTAATCTTATGACGTCTACAAAGTAGAAGAGATAAATACGGGTTTATTCACGGAGATTGATAATAATATATCAAGTTAATAACCTAATTATATGCTAAAACAAAAAAAACTGTTGTGGATAAATTTTATGAATTAAATAAAAGATAACTAATAAAATAAATGATTAACAAATATGAGAAAAATATAGGGTTTCAGATTCTACTACTTTTGATGTTTGTAAAAATTAACAATTAACTATCTTAAACAATTACTCTTAAAATAGTCAAAATAATATTGAACCCGTTATCATGTTTTGGAAAATACAATGTTTTAAATTATTTATACGACTTACGTCGTTTTGCAAATGTCTAATTTCCTTCGCTTATAAGATATTACTAGTTTAAAACCATTCAAAACAATGAAATCAAAGCATTTTTAGAAGAGAAATTATTAGTCCTTAAATGACCCAATAAGAAAATAAAAATGTCAAAGAAATTAAATACTAAAGTTAAACATCAAAAATAGCTTCCTCTTACACCCTAGATAAGAAAACTAGCTACTCATAGCAAGAGAAGAGAAGAAAGTTGATTAAACATTTGATTTTATTTATGTGGAAAAACTTAAGAAAAAATTTATTTTTCTGTCGATTTAACGATAGATCTCTAAAGTAGTGAATAAAGAATGGCTTGCCGGAGCTGTTGAATTAGACAGTTTTTGGATGCAGTAAAGAATAACAGTCTTCTTGTGTATTAAACAAACTGTCACTAGAGATGTTGAAGAAATTGTTGCTAAAGCTATTGAATATAAATGAATAGGCAACGTTTTTCTACGACAGTTCAGGGACATGTTTTTCTTCTTCTTCGAACTGATTTTTGATTCTCACCCTCTCAGTCCCCCTTCTCAGCCTCCCCTCTATTTATACTAACACATCAAAACCAACCCAAAATCTCGTCACAATCTTCCAATTATTTTTTTCTTTAATGAAAACAATCTCGGATTCCATTATTTATCTGATTTTTGTTCTTCTTGCTGATTCTGTTTCTTGATTAAGACACGAGACTTAATGTTGTTGCCTTGTTTCCTTGTCATAAGCCGAGAAAATATCTTCTCAATAAAATCTGAGAGCATATCCTTCCTTTTTTACGGTAATAAAAATTTCACGAGATTTCTTTAAAATATTCACGAGTTTCCTATTTGTGTATAATTCTTCTTCTTTATGGTAAGAGAATAAACTTGTTTTAAAGCCTTTTAAATCTCCAAAATAATCTCCAATCTTGTTCATAATCCACGCAGTTGAGAGAAGTAAAACTCCAACCAATTTTTTTTTGAAATGGAAAGTAGGTGCCCTTAACCAAGGCATGTGTGCTTTTATCAATGTGGGTGCCTTTTTAAATTTTGGGTATCTTTATTACTTTCAAGTTAACTTTTCTGTATTAGATAATTCCACAAAAATACCTACAAAAGAACAATATTAATACAAAAATTAAATAATAATAATATAAATACGAAATTAATCAATAAATAAAAATTTGTCTATCACCTGCCCAAAATTTAGGCTTACACCATAGTTCCCTACTCTTCTAACGAAGTTATCAAACACCCAATACAATTTAGATTAATGATTTAGCTAGTAGCCTTACCTTTAAACGCACTAATAAGTTTAAAATATAGCCATACAACAAGTAGTCAACAGAACAAAGTTAGTTCAAGAATTGAACGATTATAGACAACAAAAGATTTATTCAAGACAATTAAAGCATCACCAAAATCCAAACGATATATATGTTTAGCATACTATCACCTAGGCTTACCTTAAAACCGATCTCAATATTTCAACTAATTATAAATTCAGTCTAATCCTTTATAACCAAAAATGACTAAGAAGTCGATGTAAACTTGCTTTATCCTCGTAGAAGATGCTACCACCACCATGAATCTAGCGTTGAAGTCGAGGTCTGGTAAATGCCCAAACCTAGTATTATGAAACCCATTGCAGAGCACCATTATAAGTAATTAAAAAACCTAAGAAGGTAACAGGCCTGCAAAATCAATCATAGAACCTACCAGACAAATCCTAGCACCGCCAACTTTATTTTTGTCGACCATCACCTTCACATTTGATCGCTATCTTCCTTTCTCTATTAACTCTCTCTTTCTTCTTCTACCCATTTTTTCCCCTTGAATGTGAAGACTGATAAAACTTTGTTTTCTTGTTTTATCTCGAAAAACCGTAACACCTATATAGATGGCTACAGTAAATCTATATGGGCACATCACAGGTAACTGCTTACTAATTTAAGCCAATAACTTGATATGGGCACCTACCATCTCCTATAGATGCTTACATCATTTCTGATAAATTTTATACTACTATTATCAATTCAAATAGAAAAGGTAGGGTATCACAGAACTACTGGCCACAATGGTAGCGACACTAAGTTCGAGAAAAAACATAAGAATCCCGTTAATAAAAAAGCCGTTGATAGAAATATGTCTTGTTTTTGATGTGGATTTACCGTACATTGGCACAAGTAATGTAAGGCTAGTACCGTTGTATAGTTGCGAGCTATAAAAAGTATCGGGAAATTTTTGAGCTAGAGGATCGAAAACAATGATCTTATCCCTGACGACAACCTCACAATTTCATACTTCCACGACAACAAAGACTTTGCCCCATCAATAGATGCACCTGACTTTTCTTGGCCTAAATGTTTAGTTTCTTGTTTTATGGATTAAGTTACTTTATATAAAAACAATCTCTCTAGTTGACTCGAACTACTGTATAAGTCATCTTAGTCTACTGTTTGTTTAATGGTTCAGTATGTGTTACTGTTAATAAACATGTTCTTACTTTCTTTTATGTTAGCATCATAGATTATTTATAAAAACTTATTTTCTATTATGCTATATATAAAGAGTTTCACTTTAGTGATCTATTGTTTAGCATATATATTATGATATAAATGATGTCATTTTAGTAAGACATAAATTCTCTAAAGGACATGGGATAACTGTTTGTTGTTATAATATTCCCACATGTGTACTTGTTGGAATGTCTCAAGAAGAAACCGAATGTCTAGTTGATAGTGGAACCACCCATACCATCTTAAGAAATATACAATTATTTGTTGATTTTACTCCTTATAACACTTCTATGACTACGATGATATGATTATTACACGTAATAATTGAGTGAGGTACTGCTCAATTCTTATTGCCAAATGACACATTGATTAAAGTTACAAAAGCTAGGTGCACCAAGAGCTAACCTCACCTTGTTGAGTTCCAAGGATATTCATGCGAGTGGTTATAATTTGGAAACTCACTATAAAAATGGAACTTAATACATATATGTAACCTCTAGTGAATGCGGAAGAAAACACATCTTAGAGAAATTAATGAGTCACTCTAATGGATTATACATCAGCATTATTAGGACTATTGAATCCCATGTTATCACCAATGACGAACTGTTGGCTAGTGGCTTATACAAGCTTTGGCACGACCGACTAGGGAACCCAGGTCGTGATATGATGATTCATGTCTTAAAAAACTCACCCGAACATCCCTTTTTCAAATGAAAAGGAAAATAAGACAAAAGATGTTTAGAATATATAGTAACAATGTGCTTGCTAAAGTAATTGAAGCACACCCTATATCATATTCTTCTTCGTTGTTCATGTCAAAGCAACGTCACTCATTTTGCAAAGCTTGTTCTTTAGCAAAGAAAGGATCGAGACCATCCTATTGCAAAGATACCAAACAAAACTTTCCATTTTTGTAAAGAATATAAGGTGATTTTGTGGAGCTATACATCCAGAATGCGGACCATTCATGTATTTTATGGTTTTGGTTGATGCTTCGACCCGTTGGTCACACGTTGCATTGTTTTCCATAATAAATGCTATATTAGGAAAGCTCCGAGTACAAATTATACGACTAAGGGCTCACCACCCTAATCATCCAACCAAGTCTATCATACTTGATAATGCTGGAGAATTTACATCTAAAGGACTTGATGATTTCAGTATGTCTAACGGAATTGACATAGAACATCATGTACCCCATGTACACATTCAAAATAGTCTCGCAAAAGCTACTATCAAAAGGTTACAAATGATAGCTAGGGCATTGTTTATGCGTTCCAACTTGCCTATTACTGCTTAGGGGTACGCCATATTGTATGCAACTCTACTTATTCTTTTTAGACCATTGTTATCTAACCATTTTCGGCGTACGAGTTGGTAACTGGATACAAGCATGATATTTCACATTTAAGTATATTGTTGTGTCGTATACGTTCCTAACGCCTCCACAACGTACTAAGATGGGTCCACAAATACGATTAAGCATTTATATTGGATATGAATCCCCAACAATTATCCGCTACTTAGAACCTTTGACATGAGATCTCTTTACCGCTAGATTTTTGGATTGTCACTTTGATGAGACAACCTTCTTTTCGTTAGGAGGAGGTAAAGAAAAGGATTTCCTAAGGGAACGACATGAATTGTGGAGGTGTGTTCCCATATTGTCTCATCTTGATTCCCGCACTTCACAATGTGAAAGTAAAGTGAAAAAAATTAGCGAATGTGGCATATTTAATGCCTGATACATTTATTGATATCGCTAAAGTGACAAGATCATACATTCCAGCTGAAAATATGCCTGCAAAGTTGAAAATCCCTGATAAGAGACAAGCATCTTAGATCACACATTCCAGCTGAAAATATTCCTGCAAAGTTGGAAATCCTTGGTCGAAGTGTAGCTGAGGTTGTGGCCCCCGAAATGAAGAGGGGGAGACCACTTGGTTCGATCGATACTCATCCAAGGAAGAAAATAGTGACTAAGACACCAACCGATCCATATATCATCAGTGGAGATAATCCATCTCATGAGATTATTTCTTATTACAGTTATGTCCATGAATCATTACTGTAGGACGCCCCAAAGTTTAAATATTGATTCCATAAAACAAAAAAAAATCTCTATCGATTAAGAAACTGCATAGTGTTGATGGAAAGATTATCCACACATATTGATGATATATTCACATATAATATTGCTCGAGAGATTATAGAGCACGATGATATCGAGCCATGCTCTATTGCACTATACCAAAAGACAGCAGATTGGACTCAATTAAGATATGCAATCCAGGATGAACTAGATTCACTAGAAAAGAAAAGAAAAAGGTATTTGGTGCGATAGTGCTAACCCCATCAAGTGTAAAGCCTGTAGAATATAAATGGGTATTTGTCAGAAAGTGTAATGAGAAGAATAAAGTCTTGAGGTATAAGGCTCTCCTTGTGGCGCAAGGTTTCTCACAATGCCCTTGGAATGAAGAAAAATACTCTTCTGTAATGGATGTCATAACGTTCCGCTACTAGGTTAGCCTAGTAGTTTCAGAAGGACTTGAAATGCAGCTTATGGATGTGGTTTCAGCATATCTCCATGAGGATCTTGATTCAGAGATATTCATGAAATTTCCATATGGCCTGCCATTCCCCAAATCAAGTGACTCCAAACCACATAGTGTGTTTGCAATTCAGTTGAAACGCTCACTTTATGGATTAAAGCAATCCGGGCGGATGTGGTATACCCGTCTAACTGACTATTTGATTGGAAAAGGATATACAGATAATGAATTGTTCCCTTATGTGTCCATAAAGAAATCCTGAATTCCACAAGATGCTGGAACTTATTTGAAAGTGAAAACGCCAAAACAAGTTCCGGATTTGCAATTTTAGCTGTCTATGTTGATGAAATGAGTAATAGTGGGTACTCTTGATGAAATAATAAAAACCATAAGTTATTTGAAATCTGAAGTTGAGATGAAAGATCTTGGGAAAACTCGGATGTGTCTAGGACTTAAACTATAACATCGAGCTTGTGGAATACTAATCTACCAGTATGCATATGTCCACAAGATACTCAGGCACATGATTTTTCGAACTTTAGATTACATAAAGATCCATTTCGTCTAAAGGAAGATGACGAAAAAGTATTGGAAGATGAAGTTCCCTACATAAGTGCAATAGGCGTATTTTGTACTCAGAACAATGTACTCGACCAAATATCTCGTTCACAGTGAATTTTTTAGCTAGATTTAGGTTAGCGCCAACACAATGTCATTGGAATGGTATAAAGAATATCTTTAGATATCTAAAAGGAACCATTTACATAGGTTTGTTTTATCCCTATGAAGATGTAAGGAGAACTGCTAATGTAATTGCAACCCCTTACACTGAAACCAAAAATAATTTCTTGGTTGGTTTTGCTGATAATGGGTACCTCTCAGACCCACACAGAGGTCGATCACAAACTGGATATGTGTTTACCATAGGGAATACTGCATTCTCCTGGAGATCGACCAAGCAAACCCTTGTGGCTACCTCCACGAACCAGTTTGAGATCTTGCGTTCCATGAGGATGTTCGTGAGTGTATATGGTTAAGGTTTATCATTACACATAACTGAGAGCATACGGTATGAGTTCTACCACTGAAGAATCGACTTGCATGTACGTAAAAAATGCAGCTTGCATCGATCAGATGAATCAAGGGTATATCAAGGGTGATAATACGAAACATATGTCACCTAAGTTCTTTATAAACGGCAACAACAATGTCTTCTAAAAATTCAAGTTAGTAAAGTAAAATCCGATGAAAATGTGGGAGACTTATTTACTAAGTCTCTACATTTGAAAAACATGTGACAAGTATAAGACTAAAGAGATTATCCGGAAGGTATATGACTAAAGGAATTGTCTGAAGCTCGTGATTGCATGCGTATGAATAAAGGAAATTTTCTGAACTCCCATTATTGGATATGACTAAAGAAATTGTCTGACATCGGAGGGAACATCTAATTTTATACTCATTTTTCTTTCACCGAGGTTACTTTTTCCTACAGTATTTTGTTACTCAGCAAAGTTTTCAATCAGACAACAATAATACCAGAAATGTAGTTCATAAAGAGATATCAACATCAGAGGGATCATCTAATGATACAGTGGTTGACATCAAGGTGCGTTGAATTTTTTTCCTTCACCGAGGTTACTTTTCCCTATGAGGTTTTTGGTTAATCGGCAAGGTTTTTAATGAGACAACAACAATACTAGAGATACAACTTCTCAGATTGAGGTTATTATTCTCTCTGCATGTGTTCATATTTTTGTGCCAAGTTTTTTTCTTGACACGGTTATACAAAGGAGAAAAGTCTTGACATTCGACGTCATTTCAGAAGCTCAAATATTATCTTTCTCATTCGACCAGTTTTTTCCACGGGGGAATTTTTCTGATAAAGTTTTGACAAAACAATGAGTTTGTAATGCTGGTTATCCAAGGGGGAGTTTTGTAGAAATATGAGTGGATGACCACAGGTATCTTCATGTATGTGTACTCTCCTTCTTAACTAGACACATGTAATGCTTCTCCATCCTATCTAGACACATTGTATTACTCTTTCTGATCCTAACCAACACTTGTACCTGTACTCTTGTTATTATTGTCTACTTAAAAGAAACAAGAGATAAATGAATACACACTGATTCCTCATTCTCTTTATGTTTTGTATCTACTACAGTGCCTCTTCTTTGCAAATAATTAAATCAAGTAAGACTTTCTTCACACTAACTAGGTTCAAAAACATCAAGTGTTGAATGACGTCCGAATGAGTACCAAGTGTTGAATGATGTTCGAATGAGCATCAAGTCTAGATAATTGCCCGCACATATAAGAAATTCTCAAAAACTGAAAGCAGACCAAATATATAGACAACCTAATTTCTTTAATAACAACTTTCTCAGTCCCAATTTATATTTACTATTGACAACACTGTAACTACCCTCTCCATATCTCTGACTCGATTATTGTCTTCTAATTCCAAATGGGATAAAAAAAACTCACTAAACTATGAAAATAAAAATTCATGTCAAGTTGTGTAGCACGGAAGCACCATTTTTTGGTATCGTGTTCGCGTCTGACGTCCGTCGGACACAGACACGGACCCAACGCGTGTCAGACACAACATATGCGCGTTCCACGCGACTTGGCATATGGACGCACGCCTCGGATACATGAAACGCATGTTTTGGAGGCACATCCAATATTTTCCCCAATGTTTGAAGCTCCTAACCTTAAACTCCTTGAAAAACCACCCTCACCAATATATCACGAGCTCTTTTTTTATTTGTATTTTATATACTTTATGTTTAGTATATTTATACATAACATCTTCCTACCAATATTTTGTTTAAACAAATTTATAAGGTCCAATAATTTCTACTTTAAATATTATATATAAAAGCCATATTCAACCCTATATCCTCAACTTCAAAGTTGTAGATGCTCTATAATTGCTCCACAATAATTTTTTATTTAAATAATAAAGATTTTACTAAATATTTATATCATTATCAGTCTTTTATATGTAAAAATTATATGGATTTATATATGTAATTTATTATATAAATATTTATATATACGTATCCGTATCGCATTGTGTCCGTGTCACCGTGTCCGTATTAGTGCAACCCAGATGAAGTATATCCAAACTGGCCAACTCCATGCATTTACATAAGCTGAGTAAATAAGAGCATACAAACGACTCCAAAGTTCAAACTTCACATCTTTGGGTACACCTTCACATTCCTTGTGCTTATATCACTTCATTCACTCAAAAATTGCAGAGACTCCACATCTTCATAGCCTAGAAACTGGAAAGTCATTGTAATGACAACTAGGTGGAAATGCCCTTTATTTCAAGTGCATTCGTGAGTTTGAATTGGATACAAACTTCATTCATGGAATTAAACCTACTGGTTACAGTATATACCAAAAGATATTAATCAGAACCTCCTTTTGTACCCATTCATACAAGAAAGATGTACAAGAAGTTTGAAATGACCATATCAAAAACAAAATTTCACATAATTATCTCTAAATAAACATAACATTTGAACTACATTATACACTTTCTCAATCGTTCCACTTTCTTGTGCGGTACATTCTAAAGTTTCTCACCAGCCATATGAACACCTATTCATCCCCTTTGTAGTGAATGGAATCAGTAGTATCCACGTCGGCTTCAACAATCTCTACTGGGTTGTGGATCAGAGACGGAACCAGAGGAATCCGTCATGGAGTGAGGTGGAATACGAAAAACTTCATGGATTACATCCTTGCCGAATCTCTTCATAAGATGTGCTCTGAGAAGTAAAGAACTGAGAGAAGATAAATGTATCTCTCTAATGTTGAATTAATTGAATACAACTAAAACTATCTGTACAGACTCTTATATACAAGAAACGCTAACATACGCGTATGATAGACCCATGTGATCAGCTGACAGAGCACATGAATGACAGCACAGATGACAACTCAGTCTGGTGGTCTTGTACAGCTAATATCCCCCCTCAAACTCATGGGTGTTTGAATAATCTTGAGCTTGTGTCGAAGAACCGCAAATCTGGATGCAGGTAATGGGTTTGTAAAAATGTCAGCCAACTGTTGAAGAGTATGCATATAGCTGATTTCCAATGCACGGTCATGAACTAGCTCACGCACAAAGTGATAATCAATGTGTACATGCTTCACGCGTGAATGCTGCACCGGATTGGAGGATAAACTAATCGAACTGATATTGTCGCATCCAATACGTGGTATTCCTGTTGGGTGAAAATGCAAGTCCTGAAGAAGAAAACAGAGCCAAACCAATTCTGTTGCTGTGTGCGCTAAGGTTCAATACTCATCTTCCGTGCTTGATCGAGCAACTGTTGTTTTCTTTAGAGAAGACCAAGATACTAAGTTTGATCCCAGAAAAATACAATATCCTCCTGTTGATCTTCGGTCATCAATGGATCCTGCCCATTCAGCATCAGAATAACCAGTAAGAGACGTTGTTCCTTTTTTAAAAAGCAAACCATGATGGATAGTCCCCTTTAAGTACCGAAAGATTCGCTTTGCTGCTTACAGCTGCTGCGTTCTCGGCTGATGGATGAACTGGCAAACCAGGTTCATTGCAAAAGAAACATCAGGACGTGTCCAAGTGATATACTGTAGAGTACCAACCAATGAGCGATACGTGGTTGGATCTGCTAACAGTTCGTCAAAATCTTTACTCAGAGAAATGGACGCCGCCATTGGTGTTTGACAAGGTTTACAACCATCCATCTTATGCTTCAATAGTAAATCTACGACATATTTCGCCTTTCCAAGAAACAGAGAACCATCCAAGTTGTTTACTTCCAGGCCTAGGAAGTAATGCAAGTTTCCCAAGTCCTTGATTGGGAAGTTAACCTGCAATGCTTGAATCACAGTTTTCAAATGATTTTTGGAGCTTCCTGTTAACACTATATCATCAACGTATACTAAAGTAACTGTAATGATAGAGCCCACATGATGAACAAATAGAGATGAGTCGGCTTTGGATTGAACAAAATCCAACTTGAACAGGATTGTGCTTAACTTCTCGTACCAGGCCCTGGGAGCTTGCTTAAGCCCATAAATCGCTTTGTGTAGTAGACATACAGCATTGGGCCTGGCTTTATCAATGTAGCCGGTGGCTGAGCCATGTAGACTTCCTCTTTGAGTTCACCGTGAAGAAAAGCTTTAGAGACGTCAAGTTGATGGATTTTCTAATCGAATTGAACCGCAAGAGATAGCACCACTCTTACTGTTGTTGGCTTTGCAACTGGGCTGAAGGTTTTATCATAATCTAGGCCTGGTTGCTGATGATAACCTTTTGCTACTAACCGGGCTTTGTGTCTTGCTATAGATCCATCTGGGTTGTACTTGATACGAAATACCCACTTACAGCCCACAATGTTATTAAGGCATGGGTTATCCACTAGAGACCAGGTACCTGCATCTACAAGGGCTTGATACTCATTTTTTGTGACCACTTTCTAGACTGGCTCTTTGCGAGCAGAACTTATACATGAGGGGACTGACGTAATTTTACTCAAAAGAGCGACACTTAATGGGTACCTGGTGGATAAGTATGCTTTGGGCCTGCTGTTACCAGTCTTGGCTCTTGTCTGCATCAGATGAGTGTTCAAAACAGATGTATTTTGTTCTGGTCTAGAGACATGGACTACTGATGAAATATCTGACAAAGGGGATGGAGCCACTGATGACATATCTGATAAAGAGGGACCATGTGCAGAAGAAGAAAGTACTGAATATGGGAACATGGTCTCATCGAAAGAGACATGGAGAGAAATGTAAACTGTACCAGTGGCTGGGACAAGACATCGGTAACCCTTGTGATTTGGACTGTACCCAATAAAAATGCAATGCTTGCTTCTTTTCTCCATCTTGTTGGTTGTGTATGGCTTCAACCATGGAAAACAGGAGCAGCCAAAAACCTTGAAGTATTCATACATATGAGCCTTTCCAAATAGGGGTCCATATGGAGACAGATAGTTGATTGACTTTGTTGGCAGTCGATTTATGATAAAATTGGCTGTGTGTATAGCATCCACCCAAAAACATGAAGGCATATTGGATTGACATAAAAAAGTTTTTGTAATTTCCAGAAGGTGATTGTGCTTTACCTCAGCAACTCCATTTTGTTCCGGAGTGTGAGGGCAAGTTAGCTGATGTGAAATTCCTTTTGAAGCACAAAAGTCCTATAAGAATTTATTTATGAACTCCCCATCATTGTCTGTCCTTATTGTGATGACAGTATTAGATAACAAATTTCTAGTTTAGTAACTAATGAAACAAAAGCAGTTTTGAATTCAGCTTTATTGACAATGGAAGCAACCAACAGAATTTAGTATATTCATCTACTACATTAGCATAGTAAAGACTTCCAGAAACAGAAGCTACATGACATGGTCCCCAAAGATCAATATGGAGTAATTCTAATGGTTTGATAACTACTGAACTTGACATTTGAAATGGTAACTTCTTAGATCTACAGAGTTTACACTCATTACAGTGAAGTGGTTTGGAAAGAGTACTAGATATGTGAAGCAAGGTGCATAGCTTTTGCATAGTCTGAAAAGAAGGGTGACGAATCTTCGATGAAGTAGGAGATTGTCATTTATTGTTGAAGACAGAGCGAGAGACAAATTGTGAGTTGTGCCAAAAGTAATTGGGTAGAGACCATTCCTATGTGGTCCTCAGAAAAGTATCTTCCCAGAGCTCTGGTCCTTGACAGTGAAGCAGCAGAATCAAGAATTAAAGAACATTTGTTATCAGTTGTAAACTTATGAATAAATAGTAAATTGTGAGATGCATCAGGCATTATTAGGATGTCATTTAGGCCAAATGAATGTGTATTTGCGAACTTAGTTGAGCTACCATGATGAGTTATAATCATACCTGCACCATTTGCTGTCTGGATTGTATCTGGTCCCTCATATGTTGCTGATTCTTGCAGACCTTTTGTCAGAAGCAATATGTTGATTTGCTCCACTATCAGCAATCCATTCTTCTTCATCGAAAATATCTGTTGCAGCTAGCATAGCTTTCAGATTAGAAGGAGGTGCTCTTCCTTGGTAGGTGAAAATTCAATCTTTGAGAGCAAGTTGTGGCAATACGGCCAGGGGAGTTGCACAGGCAATCTTGTCTCCGGAAGAAGAACTCCTGCCATAGTTTGATCTGGGAAAATAGGATGGATTTGGATATCTTGGACCATTGTATTGACTGGGATTGTAATTTCTTGAATATCCTCTTGAGTTAGAGTAATTATTTCTTGCATTTCCTCTTCCAGTATTTACAAGAAATGCTTTTGCAGATTGATCTTCCTGTTGAACTTTTTGTCTGTCATGAATGACAGACTCCTCACTGAGAAGGTTGTTATGCAACTCAATACATGACACCGGTAGATTCATGTGTCGCATAGAAGTTGCTAAAGGTATATACTCTTCATTAAGGTATTTTAGTGTTATCACGACTAGTTCCTTGTCAGATACAAGTTCTCCAGCAGAAGCTAGTTGATCAGATAGAATTTAATTTCACTGATTAAGGAGGAGATAGACTTTGTACCTTGTGTGATTGATAGGAGTTTAGTTCTCAACTGAATGGAATGAGTAGAAGAAGCTCTACCTAATCGGTCTTCTATGTTCTTCCATAGTTCAGCAGAAGATTTAGATCTTGAAAAATAGGCAATCACAGACTATGAAATGGTGGAGTTAATCCACATAGTGATTGTTGAATCTTCGTCCAACCAATCCGTATATAGTGGATTATCGATTCCATTTTGTTGATTTCGCGGACTTGTAAATTGTGGAGGACATGGATATGATCCATCAAGAAATTTCTTGATCTTGAATTTTTGAATCACAGGATTCATCAAGTTCTTCCATGTAATATAATTTTCTTCCTTAAGTTTTACCTGAACAAAACTAGTGAGCTGATTCAAGGGTACCTTAGAAAGAGAGTTTGAGGCCGGATTTTCCATTGAAGCAGTAGCAGAAGAAAAAGAAGATGCAGGAAAAGTTTCGATCGTTAAACAGTATAAACGAAAGAATATCAATGAATGGAGATTCAATTAGATCAGAATAAGAGAGATTTTGAAGAATCACAGGAATGTTTTGATCAAGATCACTACAAACAGAAATTTCTGGTGTAAAACTATTAAGATTAGATCTAATCCTCTTAATACCAGAAAACCAGAAATTTAGTTTGTATATAATACCAGAGATTAAGAGCAGCGATGAAAAACGAAGAAGATTAGAAGAGATCACCTCTTGCTCTCGATTTTCATTTTATAGTTTTGATTAGTGAGGAATAGCTATCGATTCTTGTTAAATGCTGCTGTGAAGAACGTGCTGAGAATTTAAGATTTCTTAGGTCGAAAAAGAAATCAGTGCTTTCCAAGAAGAGATCATTAAAGGCAGAATAGATCGATAAAGAAATTGTGACTTTTCAAGAAACAGTCATTAAAGACTGAGTAGATCGAAATAGAGATCGATTCTTTCAAGATCTGCTCATTAACAACTTCAACAATCGAAAAAGACTTTACTTATTTCCAAGAAAAGTTCATTGATGAACGAAAAATCTCTGATGAATTCATTTAATCGAATCTGACTTGATTTGAATCGAGAAACTTTAGCGTGTTTCCAAGGAGAATCGTTCTGATACCATAAAGAACTGAGAGAAGATGAATGTATCTCTCTAATGTTGAATTAATTGAATACAGCTAAAACTATCTGTACAGACTCTTATATACAAAAAACGCTAACATACGCGTATGATATACCCATGTGATCAGCTGACAGAGCACATGAATGACAGCACAGATGACAGCTCAGTCTGGTGGTTTTGTACAGCTAATAAGAAGTGCACTTCGAGCTTTGGCTCGAGCTTGTTGAGGGACAACATTTTTGTAGGAATGATGAATACCAACTGTTATAAAAGTGATGCCCAATGCGAAGCAGCCGAGGTTAAATATTGTCAATCCTCTATTTGGCGATTGAGTTAACCCCATCATATAAATAGAGTTTCAGCAGTAACTCAAAAATCAAGTGAACCCTAAAGTTGTGAAAAAAAGGGAACTCAAAATTTTGCTAAATTTGTGGTTTAGTGAGACCCATATCTCAAATGATAATTTCTTACCTTAACAAGCAGTAGAATCAATACAGACGTATCCAATAAAAGCGGCAGCCTGGAATTGGTGTAAGAGAGACTAATATGAGAATCAGAATAGAATCGGTTAAAAGAAGGAAAAGCTTTAATTGTTCTTTTTTGCTGATATAGTGTGACATTTCTCACGGTTATAAATCAGTGGTACTCAATGAAATCTCAACAAGGCTTATTTGATAGGAATATTTTCATTATTTAACACGTATCGGTATTTATGTGGTTGTCAGCAGCTGCTGTTAACAAAATGGAAATACTGTATCATTTAAAACTTGTCTCTTTTTAAAGGTCTAGAATGTACTTCAGTTGAGAGTCTTGAGACATTCAGAGATAGTCTGAGACTGAGAGAGACAAGAAAGAAGAGCAAATAACAAAACCGAATACGATGGCGCTGGTTCCTACTCTTACTCCTGTAACTACTGATGAACCAGTTATTGCAGAAGTGGATATGGGATCTGAATCAACACCAACAACAGTCCGAGCTACTGTAGTACAAGCTTCAACTATCTTCTACGACACTCCTGCCACTTTAGGTTCTTCCCCTCTTAAACCACCATTTACTTTAGGCTTTTGCATATGTTGAACATAAATTGGTTTTTATGCTGATTAGGTTGTAATTTCCTTGGGATTATGATTAAGTTTTTCTGTATAATGGGGTTTTATTTGTTTATCATCATTTGGGCAGATAAGGCAGAAAGGTTGATTTCTGATGCAGCTGGTTATGGGGCACAATTAGTTGTATTTCCTGAAGCGTTTATAGGTGGTTATCCTCGTGGATCAACTTATGGTGTCACAATTGGCTCTCGCTCAGCTAAGGGCAAAGAGGATTTCCGGAAATATCATGCGTCCGCTATTGATGTGCCTGGTAAAAAATATTTTTCCTCTTGGTATATTGTTCAGTAGAAAGTAATGTTTCTTGCTTTTTCCCTTGTACATGTACTACAATAATTCCAGCTGAGGTGTTCTAGTTTTTAGCTTGGGCTGAAGATCGACTAGAAATGACTCTGTTGGCGTACTTGGATGAAACTTATAACTAGATTCAGTACTGAGAGAAATTTTTAATCAAAATGAATCTTTTTGTATTATTGTGAAGATTCACAACTAGCTAAATGTAGCTCTATGAAGTGTGTATCTTGCTAGGAAATGGTCTGAGTGCTTGGCTCCATTTACATTATGTATCTGGCTAACCTTGACTAAAACATTTGATTTTGGAAACAGTTCCACAGTGAAATTTTGTAGGTCATAGCAAAACTTTTAAGTCAAAAGCATCAAATGTTTCTTTATTTCTTGGTGAATATAGTGCCAGATTTAGTGGGTTGAGTGGACCTTGCTTTTCTCTCTTTTAAGCTAATCATATAGCTCTGCTACATTGATGTGCGGCCGAATCATCTCAAAAAGTATATCTCAATACCGTTATCTGTATTACAGAACAAGCTTAAATTGAAAATGCATCTTATATCTCAGTTACATCTATTAGGTCCTGAGGTTGAACGATTGGCTGCAATGGCTGGGAAGTACAAAGTTTATCTGGTAATGGGTGTGATAGAAAGAGAGGGATACACACTCTACTGCACAGTTCTTTTTTTCGATTCTCAGGGACATTACCTTGGGAAACATCGCAAACTTATGCCAACAGCACTTGAGCGTGTAATATGGGGGTTTGGAGATGGATCAACCATTCCGGTATATGATACTGCAGTTGGAAAAATAGGTGCTCTTATTTGCTGGGAGAACAGAATGCCCCTTTTAAGAACTGCAATGTATGGTAAAGGTATAAAAATGTACTAGAAAGTGCTTCTCTTGCTTTTAATGTTCTCATTTTGCCATTCCGTTACCAAGTTACTTTTCTTGTGAATCTGGTTCATGAGATTTTATCTTTGTAGGAGTGGAAATCTATTGTGCACCTACGGCTGATGGAAGGGATGTGTGGCAGGCTTCCATGACTCACATTGCCTTAGAAGGAGGATGCTTCGTTCTATCCGCAAACCAGTTCTGTCGCAGAAAAGACTACCCACCACCACCAGATTACACATTTACAACTAGTTCTGGTGAAGAAGATCTGTCACCTGATTCTGTTGTATGTCCTGGAGGCAGTGTTATCATTTCGCCGTCTGGGACTGTTTTGGCTGGACCCAACTATGACGGAGAAGCTCTTATCTCCGCGGACCTTGGTAAAGATTTCTCATTTTGTTTGGAACAGTTATTCCATGGAACTATGAGGTTTTTTGTGATGAAGGCAAATCTGAGTAGTATGGTTTTCCACATTGTTTTCAGATCTTGGAGAAATTGCACGAGCGAAGTTCGATTTTGATGTGGTTGGACACTACTCTAGACCTGATGTGCTGAGCCTAATTGTGAAGGATCATCCAACAACTCCAGTTTCTTATACATCAACTGCACCCAAGGCATAAGCCTTTCAGAAACCATAGAGCCATATTTATGCGGGGGAGTTAACATTTTGATCTTTTCACCTAATAAGCATCAGTTTAGCGCTGTTAATCTCGTATTTTATTTGTTGTATGGGACTGTCAACATAATACAATTGTAATACAAAATTACTCGCGCTGAACAGTGCTCACCCCCCAAAAAAGAAAAGAACTCTTTAACGAACTCTTGTTGTATTCTGGTGTATATACCAAGATTGGATAATTTGGGTCAGTCTTGTTTTTCTTTGGGCAATCAATTTAAAATCCCTCCACCATGTAGTGCAAATTTAGAGCAGACACTGGAACTCGCTTATAAGCATGAGAGTCTAGTCTTTGGCTGCCTACTGAGATACCCTGGTCGGTGTTTGAAAATACCAAGTTGCGCTGGATTTGTGTGTAAAGTCCGTGCGTAAAAGTTTGGTAATTTATAGCCTTGTAGGGGACTTCCCGGTAATCGTACATTAAAAGCGACAAAAACAGAACTGATTTCCCCTAAACGTTTTCCAAAGGAGAGCGGCAACTATAGCGGCTACTACGAAAATTACTTTCTACTCAGAAACAATCTAACACCAAGAGACGAGACGAGACGAGATTTATGAATGCTGTCAGTAACTGGAGATGGAGATAAAACCAACAATGGGGGATCCAAGTAATCAAACTCGAAGTCCTCAACAAGAATCAATTACTACTAATAATAAAAGAAAAAGAGGGATTATAGATAGACATGCTAAAGTTGATGGAAGAGGTTGTAGAATAAGAATACCAGCATCATGTGCACCTGGTATTTTTCAACTAACTAATGAATTAGGTCTTAGATCAGATGGTGAAACTGTTCATTGGTTATTAGAACAAATTCGTCCCGAACTTGTTGAGAATCCTCATTCTCAACCTAATAATAATAATAATAATAATAATAATAATAATAATAATAATAATAAAAGCCCTTTAAAAGCTCTTCCTAGAATACCACCTGTTTCTGATCATATTGCTTCCCCTAATCCTGCTGCTTTTTCTTACTCTAACGATTATTCTTCTGAGAATGGAAAAATTACTGCGTTGGTACCTGTTTCTAATGGTAATAATACTACTACTAGTAGTGGCCACGATGTGATGGACGATGAGGAGAATTTGATCGATAATGGTGTAAGGCCGACTATTCGAGGAGCTGTTGTACAAGCTTCTACTGTATTCTATGATACTCCAGCTACTCTAGGTATTGTAATTTCCTCTTTAACCATTAGAATTTGATGTTGTGTTTTCTATGTTTGTCAGGGTTCATGATCTCTAAGTTACTTTCCCTTTGAAATTAGGGTTCTTACATGTGGGCATTCTGTTTTTATGAGTGTTCTACATTGGTCCTAGGTTGCTAATAGTTTTTTATTAGGTCACGGATGAAGCCGATGTAAAGATCAGTAACGTATTGGAATTGAGTTGGAATTTTGTTTTTCTCGTTGTGCGAACCTTAGGCAATAGTATGTATGTTGAGGTCTGGGTAATATCTTCTCTTCTGTTATACCAAGATTACCTAGCCTAACTTTCTTTCCTCTTAATACCAGATCCTCGTGTTGTTTCTATGCATCCTTGCTTTTATTTTATGCACTGTACTTGTCATTACTTAACAGAGTACAGCATTAGTTATAGTAATCATTATGTGACTTAATGTAGTTCTCTACCAAATATGTTTCATTAAAACACTGTAATCTGCCTGTGACTGAGAATGGCATGTAACTTGTTTGCCGATGCAATACCTGTTTTCTATCAGACTTATGATCATTGTTATAATATTACATCATACTAATTATGAATTTGCATACTGGAACTAAAGGTGTATGACTGAAATGGGAAGTTCTTAGAAGTGTGCTGCAAGTTATCATACCATTCTTTTTCCTGGACTTGTGTGCTTTCTATTTCTAAATCCCTTCTCGATTCTTAAAACAGATAAGGCAGAGAGGCTAATTGCAGGTGCTGCTGCGTATGGTGCAGAATTAGTTGTGTTTCCAGAGGCATTTGTTGGTGGTTATCCCCGCATTCCCAATTTTGGTGTCACAAGGGGAAGGAATTCGATTGAGGAAAATGATGAGTTTCAAAAGTATCATGCTGCTGCAATTGATGTACCTGGTGTGGTGTAAGCTGTTTTTCTCATGAAGTGTATTATAACACTTGTTGATATTGTATCCGAGTAGTACATATATTCTCCACTCTGATCATGAAGTAAAACTTGTATATCTGAATGTTATATGTTGATTAATTCTAATTTACGTAATCACAGGTCCTGAAGTTGACAGACTAGCTGGAATAGCTAGAAAATATGAGGTCCACTTGGTAATGGGAGTGGTCGAGAGAGAAGGATCCATACTCTACTCCTCGGTAATTTATCTTGACTCTCAGGGCCGATATCTTGGGGGACACCGCAAGATTATGTTAACAGCACTAGAAAATGAAGTGTGGCGTTCAGGAGATAAAGCAACATTGCCTGCATACAAGACCTCTATAGGGAACATAGGTGGCCTCATCTGCTGGGACAACAGAATGCCCTTATTAAGAACAGAATTGTATTCCAAAGGTAAATTCTAATAGCCTCTAGCCTAAACATTTTTGCGCTCATTACACCCTCATCGACATCATCGTTGTTACTTTCGAAGACCAAGTCACAGACATGATTATATATTTGGCTACTTAGTACTGCAACTTAATGTAAGTGTTCTATGTTAATAGGTGTTGAAATATACTGTGCTCCCACTGCGTATGCAACAGATATATGGCGTGCAAGCATGACCGATACTGCCATTGAAGGTGGCTGTTTTGTTATATCTGCAAACCAATACTGCCAAAGGCAAGACTATCCTCTTCAGCAACAATGTGTGTCAGGAGATGCAAATTCAGAACTTTCACCAGATTCTGTTGTCTGCTCTGGAGGCAGCATTATCATTTCACCATCAGGGGCCATTTTGGCAGGTCCTAATTACCAAGAGGAGTCCCTCATACCCGCAGACCTAGGTAATGCAACATACCTTCTATGGTTTATCACCCAAACCTATTACAGTGTACAGTACTATAAAATTAGGAAACATCTAATGTTTCTCTCATGTTAACCGTTGACAGCTTAACTGTTATGTTGCATCTTGCACAGTTGCATTGGGGTTTGATTTCTTTAAATTTGTATCCTTCAATATCAATTTCCTGCAGAAAGAAGTCCGATAAACCCTGACCACTAAATGGAAGGGACGTAGGTTTATAAAGTCTCCATGGAACTGAATGCCAACATGGTTGAAAACCTAAAATCTTTCAGTCCCAGTTTCTCAAAACAGAATATGAACAGTAAACATATCAATGAATACGTAGATCTCCTAGAGTCCTAGTGACTATATTACTGTGCTTCACTTATTGTTATTAAGAAAGCTGTCCATAAAAGATAACCTGACTCGAGACATGATTCAGAAAGTCCACAAAATCAAAAGCCCTGTTGTTAAAATTTTGAGTACAACTTAAATTGCTCATTATTGATTAATATGAATTATATTTTGATGTATGTAGATCTTGGAGAAATTGAACAAGCAAATCTTGAGTTCAATGGTGTGGCTGGAGTTGGACACACAGTGTGGCCGGAGTCGCTTAATCCATTGGCATTTACTGCAAAGGTCGAAAATTGTTAGAGAGAGGTTGGCGGTCTAGTAGTGTTAGTGCTGCATAGAAAGAATTTTCTTCAAGATGCTGTCCTTTACCTATCATCACTTCTTATATCAAACAGCAAGCTAACTGGGGCAGGCTTTGTTAATGCTAAAGAGAAGAAAGTCCTAAACTGGGTCAAGGGGTTGCCAAGAAGCTGGATTTTGTTAGGCTTCCAGTCTATGCAGGGATTTAACCATAGAATATTAGTTCTCTATAGTGATTAGTTTAGAGTAGGCTGAAAATACCACACATAACTTCGACAGTCTTTAGTGTTTGCATCTCACATCAAATAGGACTGCTCAACCATTCTCTACAAAGTTTACAGGTAAGTCTCCGTAAAGTCTCCTTTTTTGTTCCTTGAAGCTGGTGATGTTTCAATGTAGATAGATATGTGTAGTATTATAATATGCTCTTATTATGAAACCTGATCTCTGTTGAACACTCCTCATGTGGGTCCAACGAAATGGGCCTAATCCTTTTCATTGCATCATTTTTTTCTGTTGTTGCCGGAAATCCTATGCTATACATTCACAAATACCAGTCCACATAATGCTAGGACACTATATTATGTTTACACCTTGTTTGGTTGGAAGAATTGGAATTCTAAGAATTCAATTATAGGATAATTCAATTTTTGAAATTGAATTCCAAAGAATTAAATTCAAATCTAAAAAATTAATGTTTGGTTGAGGTAATTGAACTACCTTTATTTTTACTCTGGAATCTAATTTCATTGCACTATTTAACCAGTGCAATAAAAATTTGTTATGTTGGAGGGAATAGGATTCTTAAGAATCAAAATCTTAATTACACAAAGTTGATTTTCCTTGTCTGGTTCAAGGAATTGGGCGCATTCCCTGGGAATTGGATTGCCTAGCTTTCACTTCCTTGAACCAAACATGTTAGTGTTTACACATTTTTGGGGTCTGTTTTGTTTGTTACACTAGTCATTGGTGATATTTCCATTTTGTGTTTCTAAATCTCTTTATGGACCAGAATAACAGTTCAAGGAGAAATTAGAACGGGAAAATAGGGAGTTTTAGGCATAATCATTGAGCGATTCATCTTTTCTTTTCTCTTCTTACTTACCTATTATTTTTATGCATTATCATTGTCCTTGCTGCCCTAAATTATGCAGTTATGCTATAATTAGATGATTTCTATCTCTCTCTTTTCAATTGTCTTAGAAAATATTGACTCATTAACCAAATTTCAAATATTACGCAACAAGAGAAGAAGTGGGTACAGATTTTTAACACACAAATTGATATACATCAGATAGATCACTGAGATCAGTAAATCATTTGTCGAAGTATGATTCAGTCCTCCCCTTGAAACCAATTTGCCCAAATGTCAAGGTAATGAAGAGCCCCAAGTGCCACGTAATCAACCACAACCTATCAATGAAAGAAGTATCTTTCCGGTCAGAAACACAACACAAACGTTGCACATATACATATATACCTACATACTAAGCTCAGTTAAGAGTTATTAAACAGTTATCCAACTTTCGTCATGCCTTAACTGTATGGATTTAGTTCTTCTTTGACGGGTTAAGCTTAGCAAACTTCCCTTTAGATATTTCAGGTAATCCAGATCCTAGTTAACTGACTACAACTGGTTGGAGGAAATACAAATCGGTGCTAGTCAAGTGTTACCGTCTGAGAATGAGTCCATCTGATTAGAATGGGAGATGAAAGTACTCACCAGAAGGAAGAAGCGATGGCTGGGGGAGTAGGGAAGTGAGCGAGTTCCTCTCCAATGCTATTGAAGAAAAGTCCGGTCAAACTGTTTCCATTGATTAGTGGTATACTTGATGGAGCGAGCCAACCGATCAATCCAAATCCGATAACATTCAAGTCTTTTCTTAGCCAATCCCTCTGGAATGAGCTTTAATTTATAAAAAATAACAGAAATTAGGATAGGACCGAACTAATGGTTATGCTAAAACTATACGATCACTGGCTAAAGTAAGAATAACTGATTCATTACCATGTTACTCTTCCACCAGAAGTGAGGTTTTGCTTTAATGGGTTTCTGCTAGTAACTGGAGATCTGATAAAACCTGAAAGAGAAAACAAAAAGTATTAGTCATTTTCATGTGTAAACTGAATAAAAGTGGTTGTGGTATTTTAGAATAAGCTATTCTTCCTAAGATATAATACCTGAACTTAGAGTTGTTCTCTTTGCTAGTGAGAGGGATGAAGTGGCCAAGCCTGCTATTGTGGTTGTAGATGCCATTGTTGCAGCTTCCTAAGTCTCAAGTTCTAGGATGTCTTTGTTATAATTTGTTTCTACTTTGTGTATGCATGGTTGAATCACCGGTTGATGGCCCATGGATTTTTGGGGGTTAGGATCTGTGGAGGAGGATGAACTGGTGGATTGCATTGGTGGATTACTAGTGGATAGAACAATAAGCTTCTGCCACGTGGTGATTAGTGGATAAAATAATAATCCGGTCTCATGTGTCTTTGTATTACGGGGCCACTACGAGATGTTCATTGGCGTTATCTTACCAAATACTACTACTATGTGCACCCCAGACATCTTGAAACAACAACCTCCTCATATAATTGGGTAGAAAACTAAAAAATATGACCCACCACACCAGTGGTAGGATGGTATAGTCGATTGGCCAAAGAACATAGCATCGCCCCCACAGGTTGAGTTTGTTATGTGGATGCATAAGATATGGTATACGCATATCATCCATCCTCAAAATTAGACGGTAAAATCTAAAGTTGCTCAAAGGAAGCATTATGCGGAAGTCCGTGATTATTTTGAGGCGGACCAGATATATTTTCCTGCTTTTCTGCACTCTAATCAGAACTTAAAAGACTTCCAGAGCCATGCATTGCAATCCTGCTATACTTGGAACTTATAGGTTAAGGGTGAAAAGTAATTGTTGGACTCATCGTTGATGAAAACATATACTCCCTATTCCCGTGACGGAGGGAGTATATGAAGTTACTAGACTTGTGTTTCATCCTGATTATAGCTCAACGAGAGGGGAGTCAAGGGGAAACTAGGCATTCAACCTCCAACTACATTTGCTAGTTGTCTAAAGACTCTTTGAACAAAATGGGTATGAAGTTTGAATCTTAAAGCATATTTTAAGTAGGGGAAAATGGGTATGGATCACGTCATTGAAGAGCCCATATTGATGCCCTAGCTAGCTATACGTCTAGCTCCTCCATACTTGCCCCCAAGCAATACTAAACAGAAATCTGAGAGAAAAGGGACATGATCAGTTCAAAAGAAATGAATACGATCAATCAAAAACTTACAAAAGAAGCAAATATTTCCAAAAGATATCTTTGCCTCAACATTTCTAGGCTTCATTTAAACTTCTGCAAAAACTATATGTCCTCATACATAACTTAGCAAACCAAATTCCAATCTGATAAAATTATTTTCATCATCTGATTCTTTTTGCATGCATTTCAATTTTACAGATTCACTTTTCAGTTTTTCATGAAGTGTCCAGTTGGTGTGGGACCATTGATCTCATTAGGCGTGTTATAGGAGTTATAGATTGGTCCTACATTACCTGATCGAGTAGCATTGCTCACTCTATTACCTGCCACGTGTCCCAAATAGGGTTCAATCCATATAGCTTTTGTTTTCTCCAAAACAGTAGTAGTGATTTGATAAGAAGATAATGAAAAACATGGGTCTAGTTGGGGCCCACTTTAAAGAGAGATTTTGAACTAGCACGCCTCATGTAGTCTCAGAGAATTATTTAGCCCAGTTTCAGTCCGGCCTCATTTGCTTTATCTCTCTTTCAGTACAGTTATTTTATCTATTTATTAAATTTTCAGTAAATTCTCAGTAATAATAATAAGTACATTATGACAGTAATGGTTCAGAATCTAGAAATCGAATCTTTCCAACTAATATCCTAAATTTATTTCTTTTGGAAATTCGGTTTTTATTTATAAATTGAATATTAACTTATTTAAAAAGAACTTATTAAAAGTTATTCAATTTTTAAAACTTTGTTTTTCTATTATTTTTCTTATATTACTCTTTAGAAATCGAAGCTTTTATATTCCCTCCGTTCCTCATGAATTGAACCGTAATAGCAGAAAATCCTAGGATACATCCAAGTACTCTCTCAAGTTTAGGTCAAGATCAATGATCCGAATTCACACAATTACGAGTAAAAATAAAAAACACAAGAGATTTTTACGTGGTTCGGTGTTAAAACCTACGTCCACAGGAGTGATTTCACTATGTTTATGATGATGATTACAAGCTCTAAGCACAAATGAAATCCTCACAAGTTCTCTCTTACTATGCCTTACACAAGAAATTCGACCTTCTTTACATTGTTTTCGCTCATAATTTATATATAAATCGAGATAGTGGTTGACAACTCATCTTACTTCTTAGGCACATTCACGGGAAACTTCTTCGCGATAGCTTTCTTGGAGAAGAATCCAACTTCACTGTTTTTGTCTCGCCAATATGCTCGCCAAGTGGTCCTCGTCGTAACTTTTGTTGTGGCTCTGTTCCTCATTGAACTATATCGCGCCACTTGTCCTGATAGCTAACAGACAATTGATATGACTGCTCTGATGGCACATTTAATGTCCAACTACCCAGTTCAAATTTGACCGTTGATTTTTAGCTAGCGCTTTCCACGTGTTTGTTCCTTAGAGGATATACGGAAATCCCTATATTGGCTGAGAATGTCTTCAGTGTCTGCCTTGTATTTTCTCACTCGTATTCATGCTTCAAGGTTCGGACACGTGGTGAAGTGATTTTCTGTCCCCATATTTTGCCTCTTCGCTTGCCATCCGATCCAGGGTAGGATGGAAAGAGAATTCGGAAGACTTGCAATCGTCACCACATTTCTAGTTTTTCCGCAAAACCGCCTCCATGAATTCAATTCTCACTTTATGACCGACACGACCCCTTGATTCTTGCCTGTTCACCTTCTCAACCGGTAACCTAGGATATAAGGAGCTTTAATTGGACTCTTCTTCATAACTTCTTTATTCTCTGACTTAACTTCTTCTTCCTTAACTATTTCTGCAACTCTGCCTCTCACCTTATGGAGCCTCTGTCTTAACTTCTTCATTAATTTTTTTCTTTCCGATACTCTTTGTCCAATCTTTTCTCTGCTTCTTTAATCACTATGTCTCCAAAAAGAAGCGCTTTCCTTCCCAAACTCAAGAGTAAGTTCTCTGCTACTGACTATCTTGATCATCATGATTTGATTGAACTTTTCCTTTTCTGATAAAATTTTCCTTGTTGCCAACTTTGATTGATTTTTTGTATTCTTGATTGCTTTCTCCTCTAAAAAGAACATCTCAAAAGGAGATCGTTGATTTTACCGTTGATATCAATCGAGTGGGAGTTAAACTTGTTGTTCCTCCAGGTTCTGAGAAGAATACTCGTCTGGACCTAAAGTGGATTGAGAAAGAGAATTGGAGATCGCATATAATTATCGTTACTTTGGGGCAGTTAAGAGCTAGCCTCCGTATTCCCTTGTATAATCCGAAGAGCCCCATCTTCTGTAAGGTTTTATCTCGCTTGGAGAAGCAGCGAGGCATTCAGGTTAACAAGAATGCCATTCGCTTGTTGAATGAGTTTGTGTTCTGCTCGCAGAACTTTTCCACCCTTTCTGTTAGCTCAGTTGGTTTTGATGTCGCCGATTATACCTCCATTTCTTTCCTATCGAATTATACTCCTCATCTTCTTGAGTGCAAATAGAGATGGATTGTTCTCTTCAACTATGTTGCTGGTTTAACTGAAGATCAAAGGCTTCTTGGTCGGGATATCGAACAAAAGGGGTACAAAGGAAATCTTTTTCTCCGTTTTTCCAACGACGGAAATTGGATGAAAATTCCTGTGATTCTTGAAGGTCCCTGGATTTGGGGATGGAATGAGGATCTCACTCCTCGCCAAGGTCCCATAGCAGATCTTGGAGGTGTTGGAAAATCCGAGCCATGGGTCTTTGGTTGCCCTGAAAGAATTCCAGTGGTAGTTTTTCTCCCTTTCTTCTCGTCCATCTTTCTTATGAAGATATTAATGTTTATGTTTTTCGCAGCTTGAACTTGCTTGTTCTGAGGAGGGACCTCGCACTCGCAAACGTGCACATTCGGAAGATGGGAAGGTAAAGAGCATCCTAACTTCTAATATAATTCCTCATTGTTCCCTCTTGTTCTTTAACTGACACTAACGAATCTTTGATGCGAAGGTGGACGATAGCGAGACTTCGGAGCTTCCTCTAAAGAAGAAGCACGAAATAAAAATAGGGATCCTCCAACCCTTAAAATTCCTTCCATCATCCGTAACAAGCTTATGCCAGATTCTTCGCCGCAAACAGAATCCTGTGAAAGCTGGTGCCTCTCCTTCAAAGGAGTCTGAGAAGTTATTCTCTGACGAGGTTCTTGAAGAACATTCTGATTCTGTCGAGACTTCTCCTTCCGAACCAACTACAACTGCGAAGTCAACTGCCGAAGCTGTTGTGGAGCCGAAGATCCCCGAGGCTCTCATTAACGAAAGTTGCGAAGAGGAGCCGTCGAAGAACAAGGGGTTGGAGGTCTTTGGGAATCCTAACATTGGCGAGAGATGTACTCACCACATGAATTCTTGGGATCCTATGTTCAAGGATGTCTCAGAGGGAAAAAAAATTAACATTCCTGGTCCAACCTGCCAAGCTATGATGCGTCTATGCTCAGATTCTTTCTCCTCCCTCGATGATGACTCTAAGGTGGATACATCTTCTTCCTTAAATGGTGCTCAACACATTGGGCTAATGACGTTGGTAGGCTTAACTGCTTCTCCCGTTTGTGAAAAATTTGTGGTCCGTTGCCTACTTTGCTAAAAATATTCTTTTTTCACAGGAAATCAATCGCCAATTGACTTAGTTTGCTAAGCTTCGGTGAACTGAGAAGAATTTCCAATTGCTTGCGAGTGAGAATTCTCAACTAAAAAAGGATAAGACCTTGTTGGGGATGGAGTTGCAGAAAGAGAAGGAGACGGCAAATTCGCTTCGTCGTCAAGTTGATGAACTAAAAGGTAAACACCAAATTGTCCTCCTTCACTGACTTGTTGCCTCTACTGCTGTCGCTAGTTAATACTTAAGTTTATTCCTTTAAAGATCTTTATCAAAGGCGAGACAATATTGTTTATCATTATCAGCTGGAGTTTGAGTCTTTTTCCACGAAGAAAAGAGAGTATGATGATCGCATTCATTATTTGACTCGTGGGGTAAGTGATTTATCTCGGGAACTTTATAATATTGAATAGTTAAACTTCATACTCGATGCACAAAAGACAAGTCGTACCAACCGCCAAATTGATCTTCAAAAAGAATTTACCTTTTACAAGGATGACAGTCACCAGCGCCAAGCAACGATTATCAATTTAGAGAAAGCAATTTTGTACTTGTGAAATGGGAGTAAGAAGACTTCATCTGCAGATGACTCAGTAACTGTGAAACTACGTATTTCTGAAATAAAGCTTCGTCGATCTAAACTTGCTCTTCGCACCTTATGAGTAAATCTTGAATCAACAAAGGCTGATCTTCGCCAAGCACAGGTGAAGACTTCTGAAGCTATTAAGTCTAATCAGTTGCTTATCTGGGAAAACAATAATCTATTAAGCCACTTGAAAGGGAAGAACAAGTCCCATGCTCGTGAGAAATCAACAACTCAGAAGTCGTCCATCAAACCTTTGGAATCTACCTACGAAGTTCCACCCAGTATTTGGGATGAAGGTCTTTGCAGAGGACTATATTCGTATTAGTCACTTATGACTCACATTCTCATTTATCTAACTCTTTCTAGGTTGTTTTGCAGAGTCGAAGAAGAAAATGGAGTGCGAGATGGAGCAAGCTCGTAATGATTTTTCAAATACTCAATCTGACTTAGAGAAGTAACCTAAGGAACTGAATGATCTCGGCGAAAATTTCCGCGAATTCCAGGCGAATACCGAAGTTGCTAGCAAGCAACTGAAAAAGCATTATCAATTGTTAGTGAATTCTGCCTGTCAGGATATTTCTAGTCAAATATGCAATCTTCATAAAGTTTCATGTATAGTCTTGCAATTTTTCGAAGTGAATTCTGATTACGAGGGGGGAGATGAAGAGAAAGAAGAAGAAAATGAAGAAAAAGATGAAGAAAAAAAAATGATGATGGCGAGGAGGAAGAAGAGGATAATCCTGCTCCCGAAGGGGATGTCGGCGAGCAGAAGATGCAAGGAGAACCTCCTTTTAAGGATGACAAGACTCCTACTGAAGCAGGTGAGATTCCGGTTTCCACTGTGAATGACAAAGCTTGAATTCACTTCGTGAAAATGTATTTGCTTTTGTATGTGTTTGTCCTTGCAGTTTTTGCTTCTCTTCTTTTCCTTTATTCCATTGTAGATCCTGTTGCTAATGGTTATGCTCCCGAATTGATAATTATATTTTTTTTGTTAATCTTGTTTAATTGAAAAATGTTCGTTAGCCAGAATGTTTAATTATTGTCTTTCTTTTGTTTTGTAAAATCAACTATTTCTTTTGTTAACCATGCCTTTTTTATCCTTCTTAATGCCTTTGTAAGGTCTTATTTTTTTCATTGTGCCTTCGTGAGGTTTTATGTTTTTGTCTTTATACGAAGCGGTGCATTCTTGATAGCCATCAACGAAGTAAGCGAGCCTAAAAACTCCCACGAGCAATAGTCTCTCAAACCTCTCCTTATCAGGCTGATTCATCTCCCTAGAGAAGGGTGCCAGCTCTTTATGTTCCCTATGGTTTCCCCTTCAAGGAAGTAAACATCTTGCGGGTTAGATTTTGAACCTCTCATTCGGTTATGCAACAACCAGTTTGATTTCGTGACCTCTTATTCCTTGCCTATTTGGCCTTGGGTACGAGGCCACACCCTAGGTGGGGTGTCTTGGGGACCAGGCATAAACTATCAAGTACTTGGCATTTATGGAAATAACCGGCCACGCTTCAAACGTGTCGGGTACCCATGCCTCAACCGGTTAACCGTGACGCCTCATGCATAGTCTATACCTCCTGCCGAATGTCTTTCGCCGGTCAATGATGCGGCGATAATCGGCGATCCACAACCCGATGATAGTCAGCGAATAAATATGTCTTAGTTGTCTTTTGTATTTTTGCGCATAGGGTCTTATCATCCTCCTAATGAGTTCTTAACCGCCCCGTTGTAGGTCTTATAATTTTCCTATTACCTTTTCAGGCAAAATATCCTAGAACTTCCATGCAATGTGTCTTAGGTCTTATAATTTTCCTCCTTACTTTTTGGCGAATCATAGGTCTTAGGTTTTTACTGCCCTCACCTCGTAGGCGGCTTTCTGATCATATCACATGGGGTTCTAGCATGTAGTGCAGGATTTTGAGTTTAAAGATTATACCTTCCCGAGAACCCTCGCATGCCTCTTTTGGCTTTACTGATGATATTTTTTTATGTACTTGGGGTTCCATGGATGATCCCCTTTCTCCCCTTCGTGATCTAACATCTCGTATGATCCATCTTCGTTAATTCTTGCGATGATAAAAGGTCCTTCTCATGCTGGTATTAATTTCATTCCATATCCCTTTTGATAAGGTGGTACTTGTCGTAGGACTATTTTACCAGGTTTACGGCTTCGCACCTGTGTTATTTTACGTTTTTCCTTCAAATATTCTACCCTTGATAACATGAAGTCCGAAACTTGGTTCTTAACTTCTTCTTCATTTTCTTTGCAATCAATTTTCCCAACTCCTTGCCTTGTTTCTGATCCATCATCTAACATATCCTTTGTTTTCCATGCGAATACATTTATATATTCCTGCGATGGTTTTTTCAGTTTTCCCCATTCCTGCTTACTTGGACTTGTACTATTCTTGATCTTCGTTGCTTCTTTTCCAGTTTCCTATTTTTATTTCCCTGTTAGATTCGGTAGCTACATATTTCATCGTTTTTTTTCGAGGCAAGCTGCGTGTTGTAACTGCTATGCCAGCGAATTCTCCTTGTCTGAGACTTCGCTGGGTTGACCTTTTTTTTCGTCGCATTTTCTTCGCACTTTATATCCCTTTCGTCCATTTGTATCTCTCATTTTTTTTTTCCTTCCTTGTCTTGTTTCAACAGAATCTTGCATGCGCCTTGTTCATAATGACGAACATCCACCCCATTGAAGAATCTTGCTTCCGCTGGATCCCCCCTGACTTCCATTATTCCATCTGGTGTTGGGAAACACAAGTATTGATGAAACGTTGATGTTATTCCCTTAATCTCATGGAACCAAGGTCGTCCAGTGATGGTGCTATAAGGTGATTCCATATCCACTACACAAAAGTGGAGATTGTTTCCATCTTTCCAAGGTGAATTATCATGGTAAATTCTCCTTTTTTTTTCGAGGGAGCACCATTGAACCCGTAGATGTAATAAGTTGATGGGATAAGCACCGAATCTGGGAAGTTCATACGTTTGAACATACTGTAGAATAGGATATCCACTGAGCTTCCTGTATCCACCAAAATCTTGTCCACTGCCCACTTGTTTATTTTTAAGGTCACCACTAGAGGATTTGTATGCGATTTTCCATTCTCTGGTGCCTCGGATGCTGTGAATAAGACTGGTTGCATCATCTATTTTTCTAGGGGTGGTGCTTTTTCAACAATGAAGATTTCTTTGCCTTTGATATCTCGCTTGTGCACTCTACTCATGATATTGCTGTGAAAATTCACCATCGTTTTTATCGAGTGAATGATTGAATTACACCGCAGGTAATTGGTCCCTTGCTCTATTTTAATTCTATGCACTCATGGTACCTTTTGCTTCTCTGTGAAGACTGTTGTGGATACAACTGTAGATCACTCAAGAATTCTCGAAGCCTTCATCGCTCTATCATTCGTAGCACTATTCTTTGCACGTTCCTGCAATTTTCAGTTGTATGTCCATGAAATTGATGTTACTCGCAGAATAGTTTGTTATACATGGAAAGTGGTGGCTCCACCCCCTTGTTTAGTGGATGTGGAAGACCTTCAAATTCATTCTGTTTAATGTATCACATGATGGCTGATAATGGAGCATTCAACTTGGATAGCTTTATGTCCTCAAATTTTGGAGCACTGGGTCTTCGCTCGCCAAATATCTGATCATTGGATCTATCTTGTCGCAAGGGGTGCTCCCATTGTCGCTGGAATCCTCCTGTATCATTAATTGCCCAGTTCATTCTTGGATGTTTGTCTAGCTGAGGCTCTCGTTGCTGCTCACCTTGATAGATGTCTCGGTAATCTACTCTTGGTACTTCGCCAACTGCATTTGTTCGCTGGGTATTCGTTGGGTTTCGTAAGGGATTCCTTCGTAACTGTTGGCTGCGAAGCTGCCTCCCTCTGAATTTCTTCCAAAGCAATGTGATCTTCCTAGAATTCCCGAAGTTCTTGCATAGTTAACATATTCTTCTGCTTGAATATCGCCACGTATAACAAATATGTTGGAAATAGAGCATTAATAAATCTCCGAACTAGGTTTGTTTCTGTCTCGTGACCCATGAATTCACTGCATAGGGCTATCCAAATATTTACGAGGCTTCACAAGCTTTCACCAACTTTTCTTTTCAGACTGAATAGCTTTTCCACTCCTGGTCTCAACAAGTTGTTGTCTATGTAGGCTGCAAGGAACACTTTTTCAAGCTCGTGAAAAGATGCTATTGAGTACTCCGGTAAATCGTCAAACCAAGCCAAGGCTTCTCCCTTTAAGCTTGCTGGAAAGTATTTGCACATAACTTCTTCACGGTTTTCCCATTGCAACAATGATCTCTGATAAGCTTTGATATGTTATATTGCATTCCCCGTACAATCGAAGGTGCTCCCGAAGATTGGCATCGTGCATTTCAGAGGTAGTGTCATATATAAGATCTCTACGCTGAAGGGCGATCGCTTCGCTTCTGCCATTGCATCTGTCAATTGTTATCCCTTTCCATTTTTCTGGCAGCTACAAGTCATGTTTCTTATGCTTTTTAGTTCCTTCAATACTTCCTGATTCGCCTCCATTTCTTTCTCCTTCCTCAGCTGTCGATCTATTTCTTTTTGGCGTTTTCTTGCTTTGCGTTTTCCTGAGGTTTCTCAGTGGTCCTCTCGTCGCTTCCTTGGTGATTATACCTTTTGTCTACTTATTTCTGATGTTGACGAACTTGAATTTTCTGGCGTCCTCTGCTGTAGCTTTAGATTCTCCTCCCCGAGTTCCAGTTTTATTTCTTGAGTAACTCTCGCTCATGACATAGTTTCTTCTTTGCCTCCCTTATTTTGGCGAGTTTAGCTTTCATCTCTTCTATTGTCATGTTTTCTTTACCATCAGTCTTATCGTCATCGCTGGATTCGTGCTCCTAATATTTCATTTTCCATGTTATGCGCGCTTCGGGTTGGGCTTCTCCCTTCTTCTTCTTCATTGTTAAGATGATTTTCGCCGATTAGTTCATTGACTGGTTGCCTCCTTCCATCTTCTTCGTCATGATTTACTCCTCCGTCCACCGTTTCTTCGGCGGAACTTTCTATGTGACTGCCTTGGATCCGAGTGTTTTTCCTCGGTGATACTTCCTTCGGTGCCATGTCCTCCCTTCAGACCCCACACGATGAAAAAGTGATTTTGTTGTACTCTTCAATGAGTCACTCAAGGGTGGATCCTACGATTCATGATGTGGAATGTAGATCTTACGATTATGACAAGAAAAATGGATTTTCTAAGCCCTAGATCTGACACCTCCAGAAATACCAAAATTGTTACATAATCTGATAATTATTTTTGCAGATCTAAAAAAGAAACTGACTGCAAGGACCTGTCTATCAACGACTTAACCGTTTAAAGTACCATTCATGTGAAAACAAAAATTTTGATGCAGACTTGTCATAAAATCATGCTTTAAAATTCCTTTTGAAGATATTCTTATTTATAAAGATCATAAAATTTCATTGACTTAGAACAAAAAATTTGAGGGTTTTAAACTTCAAGAGAACATCATTTTTAGGGTAATCCTATATTTTATACATAATCCGTAGTTTCAAATTCTTTTGAACAATAAACTAGATCTACTACTTTTTCCTCAAAAAACCTTATGTTTACTAGTTCTTCCTCCTTAAACCACTGTTTTTCTAGAGACTTGCTCTTAGAAACTCAGATCTAGGATTTCCTTTTTCAAAACAAATAAGATCTGACTCTTTCTTTTTCAAATAATGCTTCGAATATTTCTGATCTAAAACTTTTTCTTATGAAAAGAAGGAAAAATAAACTTTTAATACACTTTTTCTTCATCCATTTCTCTAGCGCCAAAATGAAGTTGCAGGATCCCACAATACACCCAAGTACTTACCTCACAAAATTCTTTCAAGTCTAGTTCAAGATCAATGATTCGAATTCACACAATTACGTGTAAAAATAAAGAACACAAGAGATTTTTACGTGGTTCGGTGTTAAAACCTACGTCCACGGAAGTGATTTCACTATGGTTATGATGATGATTACAAGCTCTAAGAAAAAATAAAATCATCACAAGTTCTCTCTTACTATGCCTTACACAAGAAATTCGACCTTCTTTGCATTGTTTTCGCTTATATATATAGATAAATCGAGATAGTGAATGAAAACTCATCTTACTTCGCAGGCAACTTCTTCGCTATAGTTTTCATGGAGAAGAATCCAACTTCACTGGTTTTGTCTCGCCAATATGCTCGCCAAGTGGTCCTCGTCGTAACTTTCGCTGTGGTACTGTTCCTCATTGAACTATATCGCGCCACTTATCCTGACAGCTAACAGGCAGTTGATATGACTGCTCTGATCGGGCATTTAATGTCCAACTACCCAGTTCAAATTTGGTCGTTGACCTTTAGCTAGTGCTTTCCACGTGAATTTAGTGTCCAACTACCCAGTTCAAATATGATCGTTGATATTTAGCTAATGTTTTCCACGTGTTTGCTCCTTAGAGGATAGACGCAAATCCATATGTTGGATGAGAATGTCTTCAGTGTCTTCCTTGTATTTTTCTCACTCGTATTCATGCTTCAAGGTTCGGACACGTGGTGAGTTTAATTTCTGTCCCCACATGTCTTCCTAGTTTTTTTATTTCACGTGTTTATTTTTTTATCATTCAATAGAAGTTGTGAAGTTTTAATTTTTTAAATATTTTTCTTAACATACATTACAACTCTAAAAACTAGGCCAATTAAATTTGGTAAAATATTTTTCTTAAATATTTTTCTTTATAAGTACAAAATGTCGATTATTGAATGATTTGTTGTTAGAGTAAATGGATATTATTGCAAGGAAGGGAGTTAGAAGCGGTCGGGAAGGGCAAATGATTCTCGCCTGAACCATCGTTGAAATTGCACAACAAATGCTCGACAGAATTCCTCAAAAGAGTTGACCATGAAATTATAACGGCGTTAACTAATTAGACTTTTTTTTTAATAATTACTAACAGAAGTCAAGACTTAACCAAGTCATCATATGTCAATGTCAAAAACAAGTACCAAACTCTAAGTTGGACAAAAATTAGACCGAACACTAATATTGGACAAAACCCAAATACCAAACGTCAATTAACCCTTTAATTTTTGTGGTATGTCTAAAATTATATTAAAAAGAAATAGATTAGTTATAAATATAATTACAGAGTCATAAGACTGAGAACCAAATTAAATAACATCAATTAAAAAGAAAGAAAGAAAAAACTACCTACGCCTAGGACCCACTCCTCTCAATCTTCCTCTATGGTTAGACGGGCGCCGACATTAGGATGATGCCAAGGTGAAGGACGGAGTTGGCCTAGGTCTCCGTGGTATAATGGGCGCCAGACTAATGCTGGCGCTAAAGTAGGCCAGCGTCGTAGTGTAGTGTCGCGCTAGCCTAAGGTCTAATGCCAAAGCAGAAGTTGGCGATGGCATGGGCCATCACCACGAGCAAGGCTAGTATCACGGTGAACGGATACTTTGTTTTCCGCCATTTGGTTTTAGTATTATTAGAACTTTCCTCGGAGGCTACAAACATTTCAATTTGTGCAAACATCAATTTGACGCTTATATCGAGTCATGATAGCAATGTCATCATTAGTACCTGATGCCAAGAAATTCAACCGGGATAGGTTCAAGTTGCTCTTTATACTAGTGGATTTCATATCTAGAAGCTTTCATATTTATTCGAGAACAAGGTCAATGGAGAGAATGACACAAGAGTATGTTCTGAATGTATATTATGTATAGTCAGAGAACATCTGTGAGGAATTACAAAAAGCACCAATGAAATTCTAAGGACAAGGTTGTTCTATACTAGTAGTCAATTCATACAGGAGTTGTCCAATCAATATAGATTCGATACAAAAGTGGGTACTGAATTATACAGTACATATATGCAGATACTGAGTTGTACAGTAAGTATATTAAACGTATATAAAATAATGAAAGTTGAACTGGGTGAATCTCTAGCACATAATACATAAGCAAGCCCAAGTGTAAGGCAATGTGGGATAGTATAATTCAAAAAATTTAGCAAAAAGTTGCTTCTTGGAAGAAATCATATTTGACCAAAGGTGGTAGACTAATCATGATTCAAAGTGTTCTTTATAGTCTTCCCATTTATTATCTCAACATGTTTCAAATCCCTGCTTCTTTTACTAAGGAACTTGAAAGAATTATGAGAAATTTTCTTTGGGGTTCTTCTAATAATGTGAAAAAGAGAAGTTGAGTTTCTTGGTCATAGCTATGTCCAAGAAGAGAGGTGGTGCTGGCATCAAAAAAATCGAGCTTGTTAATTCAGCTCTTCACTCCAAATGGATTTAGAGATATGGTTCTGAAAAATCAGCATTATGGAGGAAGATTATCTATCAAAAATTTGGAGGTAATATAGATTCCTTTTTCCCTAATCTCTCTAATAAGCCTTTTGGTAGTAGTCTTTGGCAGGTATTTTGAAATCTAGAGACCTAGTAGTCAGAAATTCAAATCTGAGCATCAAGAATGGGGCTAGTATCTTATTTTGGAGAGATGTATCGGTTGGCAAACCTTTTCTGCAATCTTTGTATCCTGACCTTTTCAAACTTTCAAGATCAAAAAATGTTGTTGTTGCAGATCTGGATACTAATACAGATGCTTGGAATTTAAATTTCACCAGAAATTTAAATGAAACTGAACTTGGATCTATTGTTATTTGATTCAATCTATTGGTGCTCCTAGTGATCATATCCCTGAAGGCAATGATTCAAGATTTTGGATCAGTGGAAAGGATTTTTCTGTAGCTGTAGCTTATGACTCTTTTGATGGTGATGGTCTTCTTGTGTTTCCCTATAAACAAGTGTGGAATTCTCTAATTCCTATGAAAATTTTCTTTTTGGTTTGGACCTTGTGTTACAAAGGTGCCCCTACAAGGGATTTTCTTTACAGAGCTGGGAAGGTGCACTCTCCACTTTGCTTATTTTGTGCTTCTGATCAAGAAACCAATTCACATCTTTTTCTCCACTATAACTTCACCTCTCAACTATGGAATTACTTCTTCAATAACTTTGGTATTGACTTGGCTTTCCCGGAGTCAGCTAAGGATACAATTTGGAATTGGAAGGCAT
Organism: Papaver californicum; assembly: GCA_023531435.1. Classification (NCBI taxonomy): domain Eukaryota; kingdom Viridiplantae; phylum Streptophyta; class Magnoliopsida; order Ranunculales; family Papaveraceae; genus Papaver; species Papaver californicum. Next base: position 2,322,263 of record JAJJMC010010584.1, on the reverse strand, counting down.
CTAAATCTAATAACAGAAAAAGAAGATTTGGTCTATCCTTCCTTTTGTTATTTGGTGGATTAATTGGCAAGAAAGAAACAATAGATGCTTCTCAAACAGGTCCAGAAATTGTAAGCAATTCATCGTGGCTATCAAGTGCACTATGTTTCATTGGGCTCTTCATACAAAGCTCTTTGATGGTATTTCACTCTCTACTTTGATTTGTAACTGGGATGTAATTTTAAGTTGTCCTTAATAATATTTTCTTTTTTGTTACTCTCTTTGTAACCCTGTCACCTTGAGTGACTCTTTTCTTTTCAATAAATCTTGCCCTTTTCGGTTAAAAAAATATAGATCACCTATACCACTGGATGACTCGATATAGTCTAGATTCTTTGCGAATTGTACAGACTGTAAACTTCTGATACAGGGCCAGAGACAATCTTATCCTTTTGTAAAAATACACCATCAATAACTGGTATATTACCTTGTTTAATGAAATACCTCATTTTTTATGAAACGAAATTTAAAAACGAATAGTTCAACTTTTATAATACAGAAAGGGTATTTTGTTAATTTCTTGACTAACTGAAAAGAGAAAAAAAAGTCAGTACAATTCAGGCCAACAGATTGCTCGTATAAAGAAAATAATAATCAGTTAGGGCATCCACAGTCGTGCGATTACCCTCAAAGACTAAAGATCAAAAAAATTGATCTTTACTCCGCTGCAAGAACATCCATGGATAGTCAAGCGAGATTATAGGGTTGCGCATACGCTAAGCGAAGTGTTAGTGCTACGCTTGAGAAGACGGACGAGGTACTGCAACTTCGCTTGCCACAGACGAGATAGTAGTGTACCGCAAATCACAAACGAAATCCCAGCATTTCGCCCAAACCACAAACGAAATGCCAGCATTTCGTTTGGGCAGACGAAATTCAAAGACTTCGTCTGAGAAAATTATGGGCGTGCAGAACGGGCGTGTGAGGCATTTGTACGGGCGGTACAATATAATTTCGCTCCATGTTTATAGGCGAGGTACTAGGAGCTCGCTTCCTGATAGACACATTTTAGTGTCTAATTTGCACCTTAATTTCTAGTGAGTTAGTATTCGATTTTGTGTCTATTACGTGTTTTATTGCTTTTGTAGGTACATTAGAAGAATAAAGATTTGTGGAAAAATTGGCTCAAAAAGTGTTCAAGGCACCCGGGAAAATGGATCAAGGCACCCACACTTTGGATTGGGGCACCCTTGGATCGGGATGAGCTGGATCGGACCAACTCAGCGGGTCAACTCGGCCCAGTCAACTCGGTCAAAGTCAGTTGACCGAGTCAAAGCTTCATCGAGTCAAAGCTTCATCGGCAGCAGAATTTTGATCCAGATTTTTTAGCGATTTCATCACAAATTGATAAGTACCCAATCTAATTAAAGGTTCGTATAATCGATTAGAAGCTCTAGAAGCCGAAGATAAGGGCTGGAGAAGCATGAATTTGGACGGGAACAGGAACATATTTCTGTTTTGGATTACTATCGATTTCTCGTCAAATCACCGAGTTATAATGGGATTAGAACATCCTAGAAGACTCACAGGGCCTATATAAAGAGTTTACAATCTTCAGAATTGAGGTACGAAGCTCCAGAACCATTTTAGCCTTTTTCCGTTCAAGTTCCGACGCCGGCCGGTTACTGCTGCTGTTCCCGGTGATCGGCTGTTCTTCACCACCATCGCTGAGGAAGAAGACTAAGTAACAGTTATATCTGTATCTAATTCAAACATCTCCTGTTACCATTTCTTCTCTCTCTTTTCTTGTTGAACCTGCTGTAACAGTTGAACCCTGTTCCTGTGACGTTTATATACGTTGCTGTTTGACTGTTGCACCATTATTCAACTTTGTAATCGACTTTTTGAGCAATGAAATCAACTTTTGAGCAATCTTTTTCCACCATGAGCTAAGTCTATTTACTGGGATGATGGATAAGGTAATTTTCTCAATTTTATGTGATTTAATTATTTTCTAATAATTATTTATAATTCTTTTATCATTAAAATTGCATAGTTTTGAATAGTAAAACGGTTTTCTTTCAACAGTTGTGCTTTTGCTTGATGGATTATGCTTAATTAATTAATTTTGATAGTCCATGCTTGTGATTTACCTCTGTTTGTTAGCATAACAAAACCAATTTTGGCAATTATTTGGGCTTCAATTAATTTAAAAAGAATTATCTGATTAATCACATAGGTTGTTAGAATTACCTGATTCCTGATTCCTGGTATTTTTAAAATTATTCAAAAATCATCTTTAGGTTATTTAGTCTTTTTCTTACTACTGAAATTTTCTAGAGTTAGTTTAAATCATTATTTTCTAAAATCATCACCTTCACAAGTTCGAGAATCGAACCTCTTTTTACCACTATATAAAATCAAACCACTTCCCTTTTATGTTAAAACCTAACTTTTCTCTTCTTCCTCCTCTGTAGCCGCACGTTGAAAAGTTCTTCTTCCTCCTCCTGTTGCCGCAAGTGGTCCTCCAACAATCCTCATTTTCTCATCCTAATTCAATAAACGAGAACCCAAAGTCCCGTATCATATCTTCATACTTCGCTCAAGGTTTTTCCAAGCGAAATCAAGGTATTTTTTAACAAAAAAATTAGTATAAATTAATTTTGTTTTCTAAATTATTTTGATGATTTTGTAGTTAAATTATTTGTAAATGTTGTATGATTTACCATGTAATTATCATGTTATAAATTGATTATCGAATTGTGATTATTAGGTTGTAATTATGGAATTGGGAAAATATTTAGGGTTTATGAATGTTATAAATTGGATATAAAAATTTGTTGATATTTGTTAAATTGAAGATATAATTGATGTACTTATTTTTTAATTTTAGTGGGGTTGTGGTTAAATTTTTGTTGAATTGAGTAGGTTGTCTAGAAAAATTGGGAATTTATTTTGATTAAATTTAAAAACATATGTGTAAGGAAGTATTTGCAATAGGGTAATTTTTACGATATTGGGTATAATTGGTGCATTGAGATTGTTGTATTTTTTTAATGATGAACTTAGTTTTAGAATGTTTGATTTTTATTGCATTATACATATGATTATGTAATTAGATAATAACTTTTGTGTTTATCCGGTGTTAAAATATTTTTAATTGATTTTTTGATTACTTGATTTTTATCTTTATGCATTGTGGTGATTTACTCTTGATTTGACAATGTTCTATGAATTGTTTGGCTAGATGTCGAGCAGTTTGCCGTCCAGATGGGTTGGCAGAAAGAAGAAGGCCAAGAAGGCTAAAATCGTGGAGGATTCAGAACCTGTCTGTATGGGACCAGAAACGGTAGATGTCCCCGGGTTGGAACACTATACCGTTGTGGAAGATACTGAGGATCATGTGTCGACCAATATTACATATTCAACCGATGCCAATTTCAGGTTTGCAAATCGTGGTTCTCTCAAATCCGTCCTTCAAACATACCGAAGTATTATTAAACTTTCCTCTGGGGTCAAATATGTAATTGAAAGGGGAGGATGGGGCCGATTACTTTTACTACCTGAAGTTGATTCATCCCATGCTCTATTGATTATATTGTTGAGCGGTTTTGGGATACGAAAAACACGTTCCACTTCTCGTTTGGAGAGCTTGGGTTCACTCCCCTTGATTGGGTATTGTTGACCGGCCTTAGTATTGGTGTTGGCAGATCTGTTCCGTATGACCCAGCGAAGTTTAAATTTGAATGAGAGCATATATTTCGTGAACTCAAAGATAATGTGGTGTGTAAAAGAGAAAGGGTTCCGCAACACTGGGTTTCAGATGCAATAACTGTAAAAAATTTGACCACATATTTTGATGAAGATACTTTGACTGCGTCTAACGATGATAGTAGGCTTGCTGATAGAGTGGCGATAGCCTTCTATATGTATGTTCTGGGGCAGTTCTTCATTCCAAATGCAAAAACATATATTGATGCTGGATGGTTAGCTGCATTTGAGGATCTAAATACAGTTGACCAGTACGATTGGGGTGCTCCTGCAATTTCGAAATTGTATTCAGGTCTCGCCTCAGCTGCTAGGGGACAAAAGTCAGTGTCCGGACCCTTCCAAATTTTGGAGGTAAATTATTTATTGTTATTTATAATTCTTTTAAATAAAATTTTGTTACTAAGTTGTTTATTCCAATGGTTATATTGATACTGTAGTTTTGGGGGTACAAATATATGGGCATTTGTCGTCGAAATAACCCTTCGGATGAAAGTGAAAATGAATGGCATAGATGTCGTAGGTGGTTGTGTAGCCGGAGGAAGGGTATTGACATTGTTCGGTCAAGGACTGAATTGAACCAGCTGGGGTTTGTTTGCGAAATGACTTGATCGAACACATATGGTCATCTCTTGGCGAAGAGTGAAATTTTGTAAATCCTCTATATAGGTTTTGGGGGTGAATCTCGTGTAAGTGTACCCGCGATTCTAGCGAGAGTGATGTTATCTTTACTTATTAAGGTCTTATTATATGACAACGTTCTTTTGAGTTCATCTGAGTATTTGAATTAGTTTTAAAAAACAAAAGAAATTTAAATTTATAATTAAATTAGGACACATTAAAAACATAACAATTTATTGATTAAAAATAAACTCAAAATAACTAAATAAATTCATAAAAGTTCAAACTTAATATGATAATGCTAAATAAGAATGACTTTTATGATTGGTTTAATCTTTTCTTACAAATTTCTGCCTTCCTAACTTCGAAGTATTATCTTGATACATCATCCATTACGGAGATATCCATCGTCATTATACGAAACTCCTCTTCTGCTTCTTTCCTAGCTTGTTTTGCCGTAAACCTTGCATTTGAATCAGCTTGTTTTGCTGCAAAATTTGCATTTGAATCAACTAGTTTTGCTGCAAACTTAGCTTATCTCTGTGCCATCTTCATATCTATTTGTTTCGTATATTTGGCGTTGAAGTTTTGTTGCTCTCTATAAATATTTTGCTTCATTTCCTGTTGTTCATTAAATTTTGCTTTCCCTTTTGTCTTCTGTCGTTTGGCCTCTTTTTTTCCCATTGGACGGATTAATGTGTTAGGGATATCTCCAAGGTCTTCATAGGCACTGGAACCATCTAGGCTTAAGTCTAGTGTTTCCTGGTTGTCCTCAAAGTTGTCGTAATCAGACTCAGCTTGTGATGAATCGAAAACAGCTGTCGACCGTTTGGAATATTTAATATTATCTAACATAACTGTGTAGCAATCTTCATGCTTAAAATTTCTCCCATTAGCTTCATTGAAAAACCTCTTTACTTCTGCAATCTAGTTTTTCAATTCAATTTAGTAAAGGATTTACAATCTGAAAGATTAATATAATCAGCAAAATTAAATGAGTAGTTACCTTATTTTCAGAACCCCATCCGGTATGATGTTCCCTTTCTACTTCAGCCTCCTTTGTAGACATAAGTGCCACATCTTTACTTATAATTTGAAATCGTTTCTGAAGGGAGGTCCAACTACGTGGTGGTATCGAAGGTATTGCTTCTTTCATCCGATTTAATATACGAGACCATAATTTTTCTTCAGATTGATCTGTACCAATGCTAGAATCTTGAGAAATTGACAAATGAATTGTACACATGGTAACATCTTCAAATGTAGAAATATTTGGACCTCGGGGTTTTGATGGCGCCATAATCCTAACCGATTCGCAAACTTATTAAATTGTGAGGAACTTTAGAAATTTCAAATACAATAACAATCAATGAGTTTAGTAAAATGACATTGGTTTAGTATTCCATATATAATATAAAAATATAGTCGTTTTACAACGCCAACGGTTAAATCAACGGTAACATATTAATGGTAAACATAATCCAACGAAAAAATTGATCTAGGCGAGCAGCTGGAGTACCGCCTGGGACGGGGTGACATACTATGACCTTGCTCGGACACAAGCGAAGCTGTGGAGTTCCGCTGGTAGACAAACGGTACCGTAACTCATCGCTCACAATGGGAGAAACGCTGGTGTTGCGCTTGGGTGTAAGCGGCACTCTAGCTTCTCGTCTCAGCAGGCGAAACCTCAACATACCGCTGCCTCTGACGAACTACCAGCTCTACGCCCGTATTTTTGAACGATATCCTGGTACACCGCTTCTGTCCAAACGAGCTTCTACTGTCTCGCTTGATCATAATTTTTAGTCGTCGATGAGCGATTACTTTTAATCCTGTACAATAGACTTCCTCGATTATATTTAATCTTTAATCGCACGGCTGCGGCATGGTTTTGTCTGACTAAAGATTAAATATCATCTTTGATCCGAGTTTTAATGCGTGACTGTAGACGCTCTTAGGAACCGAATCTATAACGGACATAAAATCTTTAGAAACTAATAGATATTTGGCATTTGGTATTTAAGATTTCAATCAAATCAAAACATTTGCAGATGTTTGTTGATTAAGCAGTAATGTAGGAACAGAATCAAACATGGTGAATCAGAGATACAATGTTTCTTGCCCAAAATTATGTGTAACATCAGATATTTAAATAAGAAAACATGCATGTGGATTTATCTAAACCATTCAACCTCACAGTTACCACCTCGTGGACCAATTATCAATCCATTGCAGTCTTTGCACTTCTGTGATGTTTTTCTACGCATGCAAGGTATGCATATGACTTCTTTTCTTTTTGCCAGCACAATTGTATATTGCAAGAACATGTTTCCGATTGCAAAAGACGTACAATACTCGATGTAAACCCTTTTGACAATTAAAACTAACCATTATTATACATTTGATTAACCGAGGGGTTGATGTACTTGCAAAATGTAACCTATTATTTTTTTCAAATATATTACTGAAACTTTGAGTGATATTCGTTAGGCTAATAGCTTGACCCGGCTACCGTCTTTTGAACAGAGATATTTTGATTTTCTAATTTTTTCTGAAAAATATTGTTGTCCATAAACAAGGAGTTATAAGTTTATAATTACTCTTTTTTTTTATATAACTGGTGTTATCAAATTTATAATATCAAAAAAGTTATTAAAGGTAAAAATGCAAAATAATTAAATCTGCTATAGTATTTGATAGTGGTCTCCTGATTCCTTTTAACCAGACATAAAATTGTATTGTCAGCTAGAATTATCAACTTCTCATGCCAGGCGTTATGGTTGGGGTTTTTCTTAGCTATAATCTAAATATAGTTAGGGAAAAGCAATTAAAAAAAACAACATCAATGGGAGGGTTCTATTTCTTAGTTTATAAAAACGAAAACTGAGTTTCCGTCCAAACACTGACCTACGGACATTTAATTTCCGTCTTATTCTTTTTTCTTTTAAAATATATTTGATTGGATTTTATAAAGTATTTTTTTATAGGATAAAAAATAATTAAAAGAAAAATTGGAGATTTAATAGGAAAAAAATGAATTAGGGTAAATAAAATAGTTAAAAGATAAATATTATGAGTAAATATAGATATAAAAATTGAAATTGGTTTTAATTAAATATGAAAACTAAGTTTTCATCAAAAATGTGTATCCGTAAAGTAGATTTTTTTGATAGAAACTGAGTATCCGTCTGTCGTTTCTTAGCTAGAGGTGGGATCAGATGTGTGTGTTTTGCTAGCTAAGCTAAAACTTTGAGCCATATTATAACTAAGAAATGAACCATAGAAGTTGGCCTTAGCTATAATGTGGCTAAAGCTAAGCTAAAAACACTACCATAGTGCTTGGCTCCATATCGATGGCCATGATCTTTGACGTTCCGTAGATAGACCATGTATATGTAAAATTTACTGGTCTCATCTAAATTAAACTACTAAAATGCCTTTTTATTTTATTTTTTGATTTTCAAAGAGTTACAACAGTTATACAAAATCTCTTAAACTTTTGGGGAAAAGAGTTTGTAAAATCCACGTGGAAACTGACGTTGACCGTAACTTTTGTTCCTTACATGTTACATATATATACGAAATAAACCTTCTAGATTTGTCTTGAGTTATCCCAAGGTTTATCCGAAAGGACTACATCATTGGGATCAGTAGCAGGCTGGGTTTCTGAAATATTATAGGAGTAATAATATAGGATTTTTTTGCATTACCCCCCGGATAATGTACTAATTTACTTACTTCCCTATTAATTCAAAATATGTGATATATCCCTTTTATTAACTCTGTTATATCCATGCGCACGTGTAGGACACACACATGATTATTAAATATTATAAATATAAAACCCAAAAATACCTTTTTTCCCAAATTAGAAACTGGACGCGTGTTTGCAGATACTCGATTCAATTTTACGATCAAAATCTAATCAACTATATAAATGATTAGATTTAGATATCTTGTTAAAATCTGAATTTAGAAATGTACACATACCCCAAAATCTTACCTAACCTTACCTACCAAATACACGAAGAGGTGAGAGAAGAAACTATTTTTTTTCATTTCATAGAAGAGGAGAGACTGATAGAGAAAATGAGGGAAAACCCTAACTTTTTTTCTTGAGTTTTACGATCAAAGTAGAAAATAAGAAGAATATAACATGCAGTATCCAGGTCCACAAAAATTGTAAGTTTTGTTTTCGATGTTGGCTTAGGGTTTATTCAATTTTTGTTAGCATTTATAGTTTTTTTAGTATGATTGTTAGCCTTATTGTTTATAATGGTCAATGCGATGATAATTGCGATTTGATTTTAGGGGTTATAAAGGGTTTTTTTCCCTATGTTTTTTTATTAAATCAAGGGTTTAACTTTTTTTATTACGATAATTGTTGAGTTTGTGAGTATAGCATGATCAGCAGTGTTAACCGATAGTTATTATATATGGGTCATATGAAGATGGGTTTCACTGTAATCTTTGTTGGTGAAAATGGTTAGTTTTTGAACTGATTTTGTGTTATCTTGTTTTCATTTGTAGCCATAAAGTGGATTATGGTGAGAAATAATTGTTTTTCATTATGGCGGATATTGGTCCAAATAACATCTAATTGGGGGATTGCATCATTTTGATTATATTAATGGGAAAGTGGTGTATTTTTCTGGTTATGGTGGAGATAAGTTGGATATGGTTGACTTGATTGGTTCAACGAGAGATTGGACGAATGGAACGTGAGGTGTTATAGAATTCCAGTATTTGGACAATGGGTTGTTATTGGATACAGAATATGGTAAAGATTTGTTGAGGTTTTTTACTGACAGTGATCAAGATGGAATTCATGAGGTTCATTTCTTTATGAATCATGCAAATCCCATGAATATAAATACATCTGAAGGTGTGAAAGAGTATGTTCAACCTGATGATGTTTATTTAAGTGTTGAAGTTGAGCGTTTTGTTTTATCCACACAATCTCACAGTGAAGTACCAATTCTCGAGGTAATTTTAAATTGGATGATGAGAAGCCACTTGTCAGGCAATACATCAGTTCAAAAGGGGTTGTTAACAAGAAAGAAACACCAAGTACAGTGGTTATAAGAATTATAGAGGAATAAAGACATATCAAGAACTTTTTACAAGAAAAATATCACCTAGAAAACATGTACCAATTGAGAAGCAAATACCAAATAAAAATTAAAATGTATATGGTAATTCCCTAGCTGCAGCATCAAAGAAAAAGAAGAAACCACAAACAATTGAGTTGGATGAAGACCATGAAACTGTAGAAGAGCTTTTTGATATGCCTGAAGAAGAGTTGGATATACTCCCCGGGAGTACTAATCTTCGTAATCATGACATCGATGCTTTTCTAATTGAAGTTGATTATCACAGTGGTAGGACAGAAAAATTATCAAGTGAGGGGGAGGATGAATCTGAATGTGACACTGATTTTGATGAAGATAAGTCAGCAAAGCCAGAAAGGTTTGAAGAATACCACAAAATTGCAGACAAATATGATGATATGTATGAGAGAGAAAACCATACTCCATGGACATTTGTGACAAGACTTGGCCAAATATGAAAGAATACAAGATGTTTGTGGCTAGGTTATGCATTGATAATTGTTTTAAAGTGAGGAATGTAAAGAATGAATAAAGAAGATTATATTGCAAGTGTATAGATGACAAATATATATTCATGCTCAATGGTAACATGTAAGTGTACAACTAAAATTTACTTACTTGTGTTATTAATTACATTGTACTAACATGACTGAGTCAAATGTAAACAAAATGGTTGATTCCGCTAGGATAACTTCAAATTTAGAGGATTTTGTAAGAGATGATGGTTACAACTTGAAGACTAAAAATATAAATGATAGGATTATAAAAAACCTTGGAGTGTCATTCAAGTATTGGGTATGTTGGAAATGTCTAGGTAAAGCACTTACCAAAGCCTATGGGTCTTATGGAGATGGATATTAGTGGTCACCCAATGATATGATGCAGGTTAAGTTAAAGAATCCAAGGAGTATGGAAGTAGTTGTAACTGATTTGGATATGGATTTCAGTTATTGTATGTTTTCTTTGATGGTTACTTAAAGGGTTTCATAGATGGATGATGACCGTTTATTGGGCTTGATGAATGTCATTTCAAATACAAGTATGGTGTGGGTGTTGCTATCAGTTGTGGCTCCTGATGCTAACAATTGTATGAACCCCTTAGCAATATGTATTTGTGACCGTGAAAATAAGGAAAATTTGACCTTTTTTCTGAATATAATTAAAGATATGATACTTGCACATAAGATGCCGGTTACATTCATATCATAAGGTAGAAAGATCTAGTTCTAGCTGTTGAAGCAGTTTTCCATAGTAATAGGTATATGTTCTACTTTAGGAGTATGTTCATATTTAGGCATATGTTTGAAAACTTTACAGTTATACACAAGGAAAATCACTTTAAAACACTAGCTTGGGTAGCATCAAAAGCTTATAGAGATGTTGATCACAAGAGATACATAGATTAAACGGAGAAAGATTCAAAGAGGTAGGGCATATGATTGGTGTGCTGATGTAGACACATATACTTGGGCTATGTCAATATTTGATTTAACTTCAAAATGTGAGCATGTAACAAACAATTTCTCCGAGAGTTTCAAAAATTGGATGTTAGATGTTAGATCAAATCCCTTGTATAAAATTTTGGAAGGTTTTAATTTAAAAATGATGGGATTAATGTTTGAGAAGAAAAAGAAATCTAAGAAATGAGAGGGTGAGGGTCTGATAACGATGCCAACATCTGGTATAATTATGAAGAACATATTATAGAATAAGAAAAGATACATATTATTTGGAGCAAGTGAGTTTGTCTGGTTTGTGCTAAAAAAATTAAGTTCTAGTAGATGGGATATGGACCTGCAATAGAAATGTGGAAATTTTGGTTCCCTTACCCATAAAATATCAGAAATTTCCGAACCAAGAATATACCATATACATGTGGCAGAGGTAATGATAAGGGAAGAGGAAGAGGAAGAGAAATAAGAAGAGCCAATCCTCCGCCTGGTCCTTCAACACAATCTGCTTCATAGTCTTCTCGGAGGTAATGTTTTCTAAATTATGTTCTATTTGTATATTACAAAACGGCAATATTTGGTAACTTATTATGCTTGAACGATTAATTTAGGAGCATGGGAGCCGGGCTAAGAGGCACAAATGCAACACAACACAAGCAGGGGGAAGTGGAGTTGTGCCTCCTTGTATAGGTGTGGGCATCTGCTAGAGCAACAACAACTTCAAACTTCTACCAACAAACATGATTTAGAGCTGATGGAATGAGGGCAACTACTAGACCCCCATCCCATACTTTCAAGCCACTTACATGTAAGCTTTAGGTGCTTTAGGTGTGTGTGTGTGTGTGTGTTATTTTTTGATGTGCAGGCCATATTTTGTATAGAGTGCATACTCTGATTTAACTTAGTAATGTGCAGGATGATGCTATTTTTTTTCTACAAAGAGTACTACCCTGATCTAGGTTATGTGTAGTGCAGAGAAATCTACTTTGAGATCTGCAATGTGATTTTTTTTTACTTCGGTGCTATATTATTAACTTACGGGGATGCCGTTTCTTGTTCTTACATTGAATTCTTATTGTTAAATTTAAGTTTTTTTTTCCATTTTCCCTTGATATAACTTCAGTAATCCTTGAAACTGATCACATAATTCACTTATAGACTATAGTAGTATTTGTATTGACGTCTTTTTGTTGCCTTCGGGATAGTTTTTAACCCAATGAATACGACTACCACACTTATAATACCCCTTTGATGAATGTTGTATTGGTGATGGCAACTTCACAACTTCATCCAACCATTAAGATTCACCACCGTTGAAGTTTTGACACCTCAAAAATTTCCTTTATGGATTTTCTTGAGTCTTCCCTTCCCAAACCCTTCTAATTCCGTTGCACCTTTTATATTTGGAGTATGAGAATGGGCAAGCTATTGGTGAATGTGTTGAATGAAAATAGATTTGACAGGTAATTTCATCATCTTCATCATCACTGGTCTGCAATTTAAAAATTATTTGTGTTATCCCCCAACTGTAAATATAAAAATTTGCATTACCCCCTAAATGGCGGGTTTCAGAAATTACCTTAATGAACAAACTTGAAGATCTTTCACTCATGCTCGATCACACTTGTCTTTGTATTGTTTCTTTATTATTCTAAATCAGCTGTAACAATCGAGTGAAGTGAGCTGGTTACTTTGATTTTCATTCATATAAACAGAGTAGAAGATAAACACGTGAAGGAGATGATTGTTCAACAATCAATTTTTTTAAACGTACAAAACGCAACACGTTATATGGGATATTTATATCTCGCTAAAATTCTAATATTTTGTAATGATCACTACGTGTCCTGCACAAACACAGTTAACTAGGATATCACATCAAAATTAATAAAAACAATATATGATTTTTTTTTATTAATAGAGAAAATAATATAAATTAACATATTCTCTGGAAGATAATGGAAAAAACTCCAAATGCATATGAATATATAACTAAAAAACTAGACAGAAACCAAAAGGGTGTGGACAGGATTGAGGCACGAGCTAGAAAGGAAGACAAACTTATACTCTTCTCCTCTGGGTCATACGAAATGGGAAATTGGAAGGGACTTTCTGAATATTGAAGACTATCTCATGATTTTCATATGTGAATGGTCCAGATTTCTCTTAGTTATTGGGCACATGACAGAAATAGCCAAAATCCTTGGATTCAACTAACACCCTCCCATCATCTTCTCCTATTTCGTTCATTAACTAATCAATCCAACCCTTCATCTCTCTCTTAAATCTTTTGATGCATGCACACAACGTAATTTGCATTAAACTAGAATAGAATTGTCAGCACTTAGGTAATTAATAAAGGGGAATAAAGTACTATTTCATTCTTATGCCGCATTTTGTTTACGAGGAGACTCCTAATTCACATCAACTTCCTTTGGAATTTTCGGTTATCTTAAAAAGTTACTATTTTGCAAACGTGAGAGACACAATCCTAATTCATATTTGGATATTTCCTCCGTTTCTAAAAGATAGACTTATTTAATTTTATATAATAAAAATCAATCATTTAAACAATTTATTTTTCTTTCATGTTTTTCCTAAAAGAAAGTGGTTCCTTTATATTTTTAAAGAGAAAAACAAAAAAAAAGAAATAATCCCAAATTTATTAAAAGAAAAATGTGGTCTCTAATAGTAATCTGATAACATTTGATTTTTCTTTTATAGAAACAAGCCTATCTTTTAAATATATCTATATATGAAAACTTTATTTATGTTTTAAAAATAGAAGGAGTATAAACTAGTTGACCTTACATAGTTTATCTCAGTTGTTATTTGATTAGCGATGTTGAGCACCCAGTGGGTCAAATAAGCTTTGTGCAAATATAGTGTTTGATTTCAGATGGAAATGAAAAGTTTTACTTTCTTTTAGTTTCAGGAGGGATACTCATATTGTACTCGTATACCTAACGTTTGGGCATCCTTTTGCTTCTTCTATATACTGTACAGTCATTATTCATTACTAATTGACCCCAGATAGTTATTATTAAAAAAGATGATTCCATGCATGAACCTTACCTATGTTAAGCTTGCCAGCAAGCTTTTGTCTCTCTCTCAATAGACATTAAGTGTATCTAGTTATAATTCCTATATCTATCTCTAATCTTTATTCACAAATTAAGGGACACAAAGGACTTGGAGAGGAAATTATCAACTGCTTCAAAGAAAAATACAGCCTAAAAAAGTAAGACTAGTACTAATGTTGTTTAGGTAAATGACAGAATGTAAGATCTGGCTCTCTGTCTTGTCCCTTCAATTTTGAGATTATATTTATAATTATCCATAGACGATTTTTAATTACAAACTTAGAAGAATGGAAATAGACCTGCTAAAGTGGATAATACTAAGACAACCTATAACATGACAATGAGGAACACCTATTTGTGTTTTCCTTTAAACCCTAATCAGCCAACAAGTAACCATGAGAAACACCTACTTGTACTGCCCATGTTTCCCATGGGGCAGGTAAATAAGGCCAGCAGCTTCAGTCATATGTAGTGTCAAATTTTAACCTACAAATGAAATCAGAGGCAGCCTCATTTTAAGGTCCATCGATGTCTTACGTACATGTGCTAGGTTTGGAACCGCCTAAGGCATTAATCAACTTAACATATAATTGATTTTTCTCTTAAAAATCAGTTGTTCAATCATTTGTATCTGTACGAAAAACATACCAAATACTGATATTTATAAACGAGTCATGCTAGGGTGCAAGCCAGTTGCCGGCATCTATGATGCAGCGTGCATCTGGACTAGATACTCTAGATCGATAGTTAATCCGTGATTGTGTTACCAGTGTGAATAAACAACGTCCATTTGGCGAGTAATGTATTCTTCTTCTTTATCAAAGCCTCCTTAAACAGGTCGGATCGATCCCAAGTCCCTGACTAATTTCTGGGCCTAGTTACATCAATTACCACGTTAATAATCAACCTCTTAATAGGAGGTTCCGTCATAAACTAATCTTAAGTCTTTATTTTTTTTCTCCATTTATTTTGAAGGATTAAGTCTAGATTTTCAAGAATCTAAGAAGTCACGTCTAGGTTTAACTAGCCTAGCAGCTACGTTTAAAATACATGAATACATACCTTATCGAAAAATCAAAATACCGAAAGTATCAACAAAAAGATAGGATTGATACCAATTATTGGTGGGGATATTTAATCCAAAAATCCAGCGATCAGTATTCTATTTTATATAAAAAGGTATCGTAGTACTATTAGTATCCAGTTAATTGGGTGAATAACCCTCAATTTTATTTTTTAGGTTTAAAAGACAAATAAACTTAGATACCTCTTTAATACCTAAAGATCTTTTAGATATTTTTTAAATATCATTGGTTGGATATTTGTCTAAATATTTATCTATCAGTTTACTAAAATACCCTCTTTATTTATCAAAGATTTGATTAAAATTGGACTGTTGCGTCTCTGTCCACCTCTGAAAATATGAGCAAATTTGTTGATGGCATCGATCAGACTTGCAAGTTATGTGGAATGAAAGACGAGAGCACTAAACATTTGTTCACTGAATGTGCCCTTTCCAAAGCTGTTTTTGTGGTTCTAGCATGTGTTTGAGAATCCATAGCAACATTCATCTCTCCCAATAGATTGCCAGTTGGCTTCTTGAGGGTGGGAACTACACAACATTTAAAATGGGATGTTGTATTCTTTGGGCTTTATGAATGAATAGAAATGAAAAGATGTTCAATTACACCAACCCTAATATTATCAAAGTTATTAGAGACACTCAATTTTAGTTCAACTACAACCTGGTGCAGTTGGAGGACAATTCTTCTGTTGAAAGAGAAACAAATACAAAAGTTATTATTGAGAAATGGTCTCCTCCTGAAGGTAACACTATTAAACTGAATATTGATGCAGCTTTTACGAACAGTAAAACAGCTGGAATTGTGGTAGCTAGATATAATTATGTTAAATGTGTAGAATGTGGAAATAATACGTTCCATTGCTTGGGTCCTTTGGAAGCTGAAACTAGGGCAATCCTATTATCTTTGGGTTTCGATGATATATGGCAGCTGAAATGCTTCACTACTGAAAGTGCTCAACAAATATCTTTGATATCTAGGTTGATTAAAATGCTCAACAAATATCTTTGATATCTTAGATTTGGCATTCAAGTGGGTATTAATTGGTGGTGATTATGACTCCCGGATGGTTTAGGAAGAATGGGTTATGGATGGATTCTAATGTTAAATTAGTAATTTTGTATTTTCTCCATTCTTACTTTTAAATTAATCCTTGATGATATTCATCCTAGTTTAAACCAGGATGAAACCAGTTTCATTCTAGTATAAACATGGATGAAACCATATACATCACATATGAAATCAGTTTCATACTAGTTTAAACATAGATGAAAACAAATTTTACCAAATTTAAAACTAGATGAAACCAGTTTCATACTAGTAAAACATGGATGAACTCAAATTCAACCGAACCTAAAACAGGATGAAATCAGTTTCATACTGATTTTAAACATGAATGAAAACAAATTCAACCAAATCTAAAACATGATGAAACCAATTTTATACTAGTTAAACATTGATGAAAACAAAATTACCTAATTTGAAAAAGGATGATATCAGTTTCACTCTAGTTTAAACATGGATGAAAACAAATTCAAGTTAGATTCATCCTAGCTATTGTTTAAATATTTTTTTTTTTAGTTTAACTCAGGATGCATCCAGTTTCATCCTACCTATTTTTCGAAATTTTTTTTTATCTTAGTTTAAGTCAGGATGTAACCAGTTTCATCTTAACTATTTTACTTGGAAAAAAAAACTTTCGAATTTACCAACAACAATGGATCTTGTTTTGTAAATAATTTAAAACCCTTTCTAAGAATATAAATTTTATTAAAATCAGATATATATTTAGGAAGTTAAAAAAAAAAATTGTGATTGATTTTAAATTGGAGAGATAAAGGTTACAAAAAAAGAAAAACATAAAAATAAGGAATATAATTGTTTATGATTTGTTATGTCCAAATCACCTATCCTTATATTTATATGTCCTTTAAAATCATAATTTAGAGATATTTTGACAATAGACCTATTTTTCCATTAACATCCTCTTTTATCAATTATGTAAAAAGATATTTTGTTAGAATTATTTAATAAATAAGATTCATCGGTTTAATTAACCTTTTTTTAAATATTTTACAAAAATAAATGATTGATATTTCCATCACGCAAAACCTTAAAGTACTCTCGTACTTTCAACCATCTCTCTCCCTCTTCTCTTTTGTGTACCTTCAATCCATAAACCACTTCTCAGTTCTTTAATTCAGAGTTTTTTTGTTTAGACCTCCAACAGCAAACAACAAACAGTTTTGATGATGTACCATCCAACACCACAAGCTCCATCTTCCAAATATAAAGGTGTAGTAGTCCCTCAACCAAATGAACGTTTGGGTTCACAAATCTATGAAAACCACCACCGTGTTTGGCTAGAACCTTACGATACTCAAGAAGCCTTCTCTACCACCATGAACCACACTTCCGAAGCTACCTTAAACGTTCAACAATTCCCTTACAGAGATTTAAACATGATTAACTTTGAGTACGATAATCATCGAGATGACGAAGAAGATGATACAAGCATAGAAGTTGTTGATCAACAAGAAGACATGGAGAGAGAGAACGACGAAAGAGAATACATGTTCGAGAAACCATTAACACCTAGTGATGTTGGTAAGTTGAACCGACTCGTCATACCTAAACAATATGCTGAAAAATATTTTCCATTGAGTGGGGATTCAGGAGATAAAGGGTTATTACTAACTTTCGAAGATGAGTTGGGTAAATTTTGGAGATTTCGTTACTCGTATTGGAATAGTAGTCAGAGTTATGTATTAACAAAAGGATGGAGTCGCTTTGTTAAGGAAAAACATCTCGGTGCCGGAGACATTGTTTCATTTGAACGTCGTCGGTTTGATGTACAAAGACTATATATTAGATGGAGACGTGGTGCCATGCCGGTGCAAGCAGATAGCGGAGTGGGTCAGACAGCGATATCTTCTAGTGCTCCTAGTAATGCTAATACTACAGGTTCGTGGACAAGACTCTTCTATTCTGCACATCCTTATCCCTCGCACCATCTTCGTGGGCCAGTCTACTACCAACCTGATCACTGTCTCCATGCAGGTATATTATTGAAACTCATATCAATCCATTATAACCCTATCCTCTTTTCATTTTTTATTCAACACAAAATTTCTCTCTTATTTATATCTACAAAACCAATACAAAAATAGTAACATAAACATTTATTTCATGTTTTTTTGTTTTGTTTTGTTTAATATTTATTTTCGTTTTATGGATGAGAAATTGATGATACAAGCAGTAATAAGGGAAATTATTAAGGTGTACTGTATATGGTAATGGAATACAGGTTATGCAGCAAAACCCGCAGTAGCTGAAAAGCCTAAGGCTAAGCAAGGTAACTCCAAGCGTCTTCGATTGTTTGGAGTAAACCTAGATTGCCAACTAGACGAACCAGATGTTTCGCCTTTCTCGAACCCTGTTCCTACACAAGTTTTATACTCACATGCTGATGGTTCAAACCACAAGGTACAGAAAGAACACACGTGAAAAGTTATTCTTTTTCCCTAATTTTGTCTGCATTTGTGTATTACCTGTGATTAGTTGTAAGTAACGAATGGTTAGTTCTTGATCAAAACAAGAATGATGGAGATTTTATCTGAATGTCACAGTTCAAACCTATCCTTAAGATAGTACTCGACTAGTGTGAATTGGAATGCAGTGGGATTAAGAGTTTTAGATTTTAGGAGCCCACTGATTTTTAGCCATTTGATACATGTGGGGGTGTGGGGTGGGGGGAATCAGTTTATGAACCCCACATAGATACACAGAGAGATAGCCTGATAACTGTTGCACCAAACACTGTAGCATGATGTTGCGGGTCTTTGAGGATTTTCTTATATTTTTTTAAATGTAATTTGGTTTTAGAAATATTCACATTTATGACATCATCATCATATAATTTATTTTATCTTTTTACAGGATTATAACTATTCAACAAGTCTGTATCAGAGAGGCAACGCTGGAAGAGGAAGTGGAAGTGGAAGTGACCTGTAGTTAAGAGACACCCAGTCTTTGTTTAAACACATTTGAGAAGAAGAAACAGTGATATTCAGAGGAATTGTTGCGCTGAAAGGAATTGAAGTAAGAATAGTAAGAGTAAATGTAAAGAAATGAGGCAGTACGGTTTGCAGTAGGGAGAGGGAGAGAGAGAATTGTTTACTGTTCAGATTCTCCAGGATGATCTCTCTATCACAGAATGGACAATTGGAAGGGATAACACCACACAAGCTTGCAGATCAACTCCACCATCTCTATCGTCAGGAGGAGAAGCAAATGGTTTTCCCTTTATGAGCCTCCAAATTTGTATGTCAGACACTGAATGATGGGATTGTTTTCTCTTTAGCTTTTTCTTCATTTTTCTTTTTGAAAATGATATATATACCGGGAGATTATCCCGTGTGAGAGGGGTGGTGGAATCCATAACCACCATTGCATATCCCAATCCTAGAGTCATTTTTCTCTATCCATTGGATCTCTACACCATTGGATCTCTACACGGGACAAAGCTTGTGAATATTCCCGGTCAATGTAGCATTACTGTTTTCTTTTCTTAAATTTGACTTCATCAGATATGCACTCAATGATAGAATGATGATGGGGTTCTTTCAATCCAACTTCATCACTGAAACTGTGTTGAAAATATTACTCTTGCCTACCAAAAAAATATTTAATAATATTACTATTACCTTCCAAGAACTATAAAAAAAAAAATGAAAAGTAAAAGACAAGGCCGTCATAAAAGCTTGCCAGGATGTTAACTAGTAGCTAAAGGTCAAAACCCTCAATTGAGTTGGAAATAGAGTGATAGGCGATACAAAACCAGTTAACCACTTCCTAGTGACCAATGGACAACGCTAAGAATTAGTGCATTTAGTTCAAGTTTTTTTCGTGTTTATAAGTTGCTAATAACATAGTTTCCTAATAACATAAGCTCTCTACAATTGCTGGCCCCACTCCTATCTCATAATATTTGGCCTATACATGTCCAAGAATCAACAGCTGTTTCCATAATGCAGTTCACTGATCCATATCATGATATCATTATGCAATGGCAATTCATCATAATCTCTGCAACAAAGTGTGGGGACAAAATATGCGAGATGAGACACATTTGGTAGCTCCCATGGAATTATTGGTATGGTCCACTCATTAAACAAATTAGGTATGTAGAATGAGCATTTTTCCTTTTCCGTAAATAGGATATAAATGGGCACCTAATGACCAAGTAAAATGATAGATTTTCTGTCAAGTCTTATTTGTACAGTGTCAGCATTACATTTCTTTTAATTTTTTTGGTTCTTCCTTTATTTGTCTAGATGGCTATTGTTGGAATACTATTAGGCATACGGTTTGAAGAGATAGAGAGATGGTCATTCTCAAAACCTAACTTGTGGTACATCCTGTCTGATCTAAGCACACCAATACGCAAACTTTATGTATTTGTTATATTGACCGACATCCGTTTATTACTGCTAGACAAAAGCTGGTTAGGTCCTTGGTTTATGGTATATTTGGTATGCTTATACATAACTAAACCAAGTTAACCAACTTGACTTGTAATTTCATTAAAAGGTTCAATAGTCACACGACCAGATGATACACTAAGGAACTTAGAATTTGCATTTGTACTGAACAGCTTAAAAAATGAAGAACAGAATTACAATGATGCAACATGCAAGTCACAAGTTGCAAATGCACTTATGTGGCGGGCCATGTGAATAAAGGTTGCTTAAAAATCCAATTCTTCATAAAACAGTGGTCATTATACTATTGTCAAGCAATTGCATGAACCTAGAGAACGAAAAGGTGAGAGAGATGGTACCCGTTGACCTCCTTGGTGCTGGATCAAATTTTTTAGTATGTTCAACTTCGGTGGATCCCAAAATCTCTGCAGTTATCATTGGCCAAAGTTAGTGGCCAATCACAACTATGATATAGGAGTGAAATGGAATGACATTGTTAGACTTCTCCTCCCACTTATGCTTTCTTCTTTAGTCAGCTTTATGGGCAACCATCTTGCACCTGCCCAAAAAGGAAAAGACACAATTTTGTGAGTCTTAAATCTACAATAATTAAAAAAAGGGAAAAAAGGATAATAAAAATGACCATACAAAGCACTTGAAAGACAACTCTATTAGCACAACATATGAGAGAACTGATCTTACCGATGGCTTTCTGAAAATGTAAGGACCTGATCTAGTTTCGTCAAAAACCCACAAATGCCTGTCTCACCTTCGGAAACCACGTCCCCATCTTGAATATTTGCCAAAGATACGAGTTAATTTGCTACAGAAATCATATCCAATGTACCAATAAGCAGAACCCACTGCTTATCTGGTCAAAGATATCGATCGCCTTTTGAGGAAAACAAATCTTCTTTGCGAACAGTATCGAATTCAAATACAAGTCGCCATAACAGCTCTAGTGTTCACACCCCACCAACATGACCTCATGAATAACAAAAGCAAGGAGAACTACAATCTTTTTAGGGTTCCATATCACCAAAAGCCACCACAGGTACAGGATCCATCCCTAAAATGGTGAAACCTATTGGTATCGCTCACAATAATTTGCCTCCTTGAGATTCTTGAAGCAAGCCTACTGAATGTATGGCAGTCCCTACAGATCCGAAGGTTCTTTTTTATCCTGATAGGCACACCAAAAGGTAGAGCTATAAGCCCCAAAGCAAGAGCTAGCTTCTCACTATGGTGCCTCAAGAGTTCCTCCTTCCGCTTCTCTTCCACATCATGGAGATCACTTTCAGTCTCAACCTTGTAATTCAGCTTCTTCATCTCTGCTGCTAAACCATCTAATTTTTCATAGATCTCCATAATTCTCGGATGGTTTCCATCGGCCGCAACAAATGCGTTAACTCTGTCTCTAATCTCAATCCAACTCTTTTCCAATTCTTTCTTTGCCCCACTATCCTTGAGAAGTTTCCTTGATCCTGCAACTTTATCCCATATTCTATTATCTGCATATATGTTTGATAGCAGGACATGATTTCCTGCAATATCAGGTTCAATCTCGAAAGATGTTTTGCTGCAACCTCAGCCAACTCGAGGTTCCCATAAATCCTGCAAGAAACCTAGAAGTGGACCCCATATAGAAGCAGTTGCACTAAATTGTATATACACAATCAGCAACTTAGCTTCACAGATCATCCCAGCTCGACCTAGAAGATCAACCATGCACGCATAGTGCTGAATGTTGGGGTGTACTCTCTGATCTTGCATCATCAGCTCAAATATCGTTGCCCTATATCAACCAAACCCATATGACTATATGCAGATAAAACAGAAACATAAGTAATTTGATCAGGATGTATAGTCATTTGCTGCATTTTTTTCAAATAAAATCATGGCCTCCATAGAGCGAGCATGTCTAGAGAACCCTGATATCATTGCATTACACAGGAAACACTCCTATCTTCAACACCTGAAAACATGGAGTAGGCTTGCTCAATGCTTCCGCATTTTGCATACATATCTATGAGAGAGACAATCACGAAGTTGTTATTACCAACACCAGTTTATACTAACACCACATGAACCTGGTTCCCTTCGATCCAAGCCGCCAGACTTGCAGAAGCACTTATAACAGCTGAAAGCGTAAACTGAGTGTGTCCCAATCCAAATGTATGGATTTTATAACTAACAATAGGGCTTCCTCAAAAAGATTGTTCTGTACACATCCTGCTATAATTGAACTCCATGTTACATCACTCTTATCCAGCATGCAACGAAAAACCTTAAGAGCATCTTTGAGCATACTTCACTTGGCATAGACATCAAGAAGTGTGGTACCTACAAACACATTGGAATCCATCGCAGTCTTTAAAGCAAATGCTCTTTTATAACTGTTTGCTCTCACAGGCTACTGATTTTGAAGCACATGTGCACAGGATACTTGACAGAGTGAATTCGCTTGGTAAGATTCCTTCTGTTAACATCATTTTGAAAAGCGCCAGGGTTCTTCTTCTAGTCCATGTTGAGTAAGCAGACTAATGGTGTTGCATGAAACTATGCTTCATTGAGGCATTCTACTAGAAACTAGCCTTGCAGAGTTGATAAGCCCACATTTCGAGTACATGGTGATGATGATGTTTCACGTTCGAATGTCTGACTGTAAACCTGCTTGAATAGCTTGCCGTGGTAAATCTTCCCCGCTCTAGCTGTCTTGTTCCTTGCACATCTTGGCAACCGTTATTGCACATCCAATGCTTCTGTCCCGCCTGCAAAATCCATTGGAGCTCTTTGTGACAATTGTTCCTCTGGTTCAGATATATTAATGAATGATAGGCCTCTATGAGGAAAGCAAAAACAAGTAGAATGTTCTCTGAATTTCCTAAGTGT
Organism: Papaver californicum; assembly: GCA_023531435.1. NCBI lineage: Eukaryota > Viridiplantae > Streptophyta > Magnoliopsida > Ranunculales > Papaveraceae > Papaver > Papaver californicum. The sequence goes on along the minus strand of JAJJMC010010584.1, from coordinate 2,298,793 downwards.
AGTTTTCATAATTTGTTCCAAGAAAAATATATTCTATACACCGTTTCTAGAAGTCAAAAGCTTCTCTAACTAATCAACTGCCATCATACGTTTCATTTTTATGTTTCTTGAAAAACAACTAAATATAATAAAGGATCAATCAGGTTTCTTAGGGGGTTCTTCCGGCTGTTGAAAATTAGGATCATCCTTCCCTGACATGACTTGTTGTATGCCTTCTTGATACCCACGTATGAAGCTCTTGAGAGCATCTTTACAAGAAGATGCCCTTGTCATGTAGACACGTTGTAAAGCAGGCCTTAGAGTTTCCATTCCCCCTCTGGCAGCAACCGATGTTTGTTTAGTACGATAAGAAACTAACATAAGAGACAGGCTCATAAACCCAAAAAAAATGGGCACACACCATTAAACAATAAATTGTAAGTTTATCAGAAAATTAAAAAAACCAGTAAATTATTAGTAACAATCTGAACGCAGTTTATAAGAGAAGCCCACCAAGATCCTCCAATGTGGAAGGTTCTTTATCTTTTGTTGTTGTATTTACTCCATTATGTTTATCTGTAAACTCATCATCCTTTTTGTAGTCATTTGGCCGAAGATCAGGACCAATATCCCTTACCCAGCTTGCTGCATAGAGCCTAGATGCTTGCTTCAAAACCTAGTGCACAATAAATAATCTATAATAACCAACCAGATTCCTGCACATTCTAGCAAACCAAAATGACGCATCCCACTAAGATTATACTTGTCATACTCATATCTACAACAGCTAAAAACACCCAAAATCAAGCTAATATTAACTGAGAAATCATTAGAAGTAACTTTCATGGGCGGGACTTAACAGAAAGAAGCACCCTCACACCACATAACAACGGTTACGACTATTATAAAGGCTTTAAAGAGAAACAGAATACTTACATAATATCGTTCCTTCCAAGTTTATTTTTTTCGCTTTTTAATGTGAGCGGGATCAGGCAAAGATGAAGGGAAGGCAATTTGTTTCAAATCATATTGAACATAATTATATGCTTTCCTGCACACGACCTTCAACTTCATTTTGCTGAGTGATAACCCTGGACGAGAACCCATGAAAAAAAAATGATCGAATATGTATCCTTGCTCTTTTTGTATCTCAAGATGACAAACATAGCTAGCACCAAAACATACCAACACTATGTAATTTCAAGAATAACCCCCATACAGTTCATTCTATTTCATAAAATTTAACATAATTATAGTAATCCGTATCATCCGAATCCGTTCGTATCATTCGTATATTTGGAACCCCGAGTTAGTTTTGCGAATTTCCAGCATACAACGAATTATATGCGTATTTACGAATTACCTAACTTTATGGTCCGAATAATACTTTGCCACGTCATCATCAACTTACCATTCTCACATTTTTTTTACTTTACAATGTTATATACATCAATCTAAGCCATATACCACCAGCGTACATGTTATTTGCTGATTATATTGTATATATCACCAACATACAAGTTATTTGTTGATTATATTGTATATATCATATGTATAGTTTATTTCAATCATAAAACCATACCTCCTAACGCAAGGTTATATTAAAAATAATTTTTTACAAGTTAACGACTGCCCAATTTTGTGTGCCAAATCGTATTTCTAAAACAAATTATACACATACATATGTTGTTTCAAATTACCCCGAATCACGAATCGTTAACCGAATAGTGGACCGAATTTAGATTCCACCTAAACAAATAATACTCATATGCTTACCATCTCAAATTTTCTTTGTATCCCGAATTGCTAACTAGGTACACCACTATTCAAACAACTAGGGAAAGGAGCTATTAACTTTCAACAATCAGTGGTAAGCAATTTGTAACAATAAGAGGAGAAAAGGTCTTGAGTTAGCGATTAAGTTGTTATGTTATTGGATGAGCTGGTAAGCAATTTGGAACAATAAGAAGAGAAAATGTCTTGAGTTAGCGCGATTATCTTGTTATGTTCTTGGATGAGCTGCGACGCAAAGGACACAAGTCATCTTATGAAATATGATTTTGATTTTCTTACGTCACATTTTCCGGTCATTTCATATAAGTGGCATATCCTTTAAACCTTTCTCTCTTTTATATTGTACTAGTCTAGACGCACACGCAATGCACCTGCTGTTTCCATTCCAAAACAAATCGAACTTCTCATCCAATAATATTTCGATTAAAAATATTCATTTACACAAAAAGTGTGTTTTTGTGTGCATTATTTTACATAGCCAGGAAGACTTCCCTCCTTATATACAAGATTTTCCCTAAATGTTTCCTCTTAAGAGTAATGCGAAAAAGAGCAACAAAGTATCCTTAAGGGTAAAGCTTACTTGTTTCACTTTATACACGCAACAAATCTTGACTATGAAATTGCTTGTGAATCATGGGCTTCTACGAAGCTTCAACTTATCAGTTTGATTGCTCTCTGCTATTGCAGAAACTGGATTTACAAAATTTATGTGACGAATTTCAGACATTTTGTCCCACCGTATTGCTGCAATACTTGGATTAGGCACAACATTTGGTTTTGTGGATCTAATGATTTTTGACGTTCAGCCTACTCTATCAATTGGGGGCTTCTGCGGAGGTTAATAATAGCAGTCTGATTACACTCCAATGCCAAAAATTGGATTAGCAAAGCAATCAGGAAAAAAGGAATTTATACGTCAGTCTATATAATGAATACATATTTTTTTAAGTCATGGATGCACCAAAATAATATAGCGGCAACTACACTGATCATAAAGAGCAGAAAAGTGCATTTAAGTATGTAATCTGGCAATCAATACACAAATATGAAGATACTGGCCAAAGAAGACTTGAACCGAAAAAACGAACCCTACCCACATTATAATTCTAATATAAACTTGCTCAATGGATATTTCATCCACATTTTTCTGCAAAGGAGAAATTCAAGTTTGAAGTTTGATAGCAACATCTACTTTCCAGTAAGGAACTCTATCAATTTGTAATGGACTTTAATTTTTCTTATAAATATGCGTTGTAGCACTCAGCTACCTAACATGACATGTATAGAGCAACCTTCTATTGAGTGTTGTTGTCACATACTCACGTTATCTAGCCATTATGATAAGGTTGCAGTGCCAATGATGCAAAGTGAACCCAAATCATTTGAATCTACCCAAATCAAAAGTTGTGTATAAGGAAATTGAAACAGAACCCCTAATTTGAAACACCAAAATTTCGAAATCAGGCGAAATAACTTGTCCCATAAAAAACAACAAAGTTTCAGATTAGGGGAAATTAAAGAAGAAGAACTTGATCATGGCGGTGTTGACAATTTGAGATGGTTTTGACGGTGTTAGAGCAACTGCAACGGGCGAGTAGAGTAAAGAGGGAAGAGAAAATTTTCTCTTTACTCGCCAGTTTGCAGCCGCAACGGGAGAGCATATTTATGTTTTACTCCAGATTTGCTACAGTATCGGAGTGAATTCTCTCCGAATTCTAAGTATACTCGCACGGCCATGTGAGATAGCGTATGCTGAATACGTTCAGCTAGAGAAGCGTATTTATATCAGAATTATCCCTAGAGAACCGTCTGGTATTACGCTCAGCTAAGTATACGCCTCATAATACGGTTAGCTGCAACAACACCCCTAGAAGATACGAAACATTACAGTAGCGCTTCACTACACGGTGTTCTGGCTCGACGCTTCACACTTCCGCGCTTCTATAGAATGTCGTCCAAAACATACGGTGTGATAAAAAGCCGCCTTGTATGCATACGGTCTCTTAGGAAGCCGCCTTGTATCATACGGTCTCCCACCTGAGTTCATATTTATTACCGTTGTGGAGTGGTTCAGACGGTCCCTTCGGAAACCGTATGGATTCCATACGGTCCCTTAGTGAGCCGCCTGAGATTGACAGGTTTCAAATTTGTTACGAATTGGTTCATTTGCTCAGTTTCAACTAATAATAAGCTAGAGGCTTTTGGTTTCCACAATATAGTCCTCATCTTATCTAGCACCAAAATGATCAGTTGTTTGAGTTTCAGGACAAAAAAGTTCAAATTTTAAAGCTGTAAGCATCTTCACAATCCAGTAGAAAAACGGAGAGAGACAAATATATAAACAATTGATACCTTTCAAAAAGCTCGCGGATTTCATCATTATCTGTGTTACTCTCAAGCATGTTGAGGTACCATGCTTGACGACGATCTTCAAAATCTCTTTGTTGATGAGGAATACCACGTAGGAAACCGTACGATCCCTTAGGAAACCGTTTCATAGATAAGCGTCTTTCATCGATAGCGTATCTCGTGATACGGCCACCCAACTAGATGCAACAATTATTACGACCTTCTATGAAGCCGTCTCTCGTAATACGGCCACCCAACTAGACGCTCAATCATACGTATTGTTAACTGAGCGCATTATATTTGGCGCTCATTCGGATGAGCGTATAGTTCCGCGCTCTTCTAAGTGAACGACAATACAACATACGTTAGGATAGCTAATTGTCCATGTTATATTCGGCCCACTAAGAGAACGCCTTGTATCATACGGCTACCAAGAAGAGCGTGCGAGTAAAATTTGCTCCCCTACCGCTGTGGTTTTTAAGCCAAAGACCAAACAAAATTTGGTTTTTAGTCGATAGGCTAGTCGCACCGTTACAGTTGCCCTTATGGAGTCAAAAATGGTAGAAAGTTGGTTGCAGTTGATTTTGGGACAAAGAACTGAGAGAATAGATATTGCCCAATTTACAGTTGTACATTTTAATTTTTATCGAATTAAAAATACCTCTTTTTTTATATTAGTTAGATAAACTATGCCAAGACCTACTGCAAAACCTTACAATATATTGTCCAAATACGAATGTCGTTGTCTGTGTGGCAGTAACAATGTATACCAATCGCGAATGTATATAATCTTTGGGACAACAACAACCACAATCTACAAAGTTAACCGGATCCTGAGAAAAACTTAGCGGAGAGTGGCTTGGAACTGCAATCACTTCTATGACGAGTTCTGGAAAGGCTTGATATGCCTTAGAAAGATTCTAGTAGTTTGAACTAGTATCTTGTTTATTCCTCTAAACCCTAAATCACAAGATAGTGAGGGTTTAAGAGTAACAAATAACAACAGTGTAAGCCTTCACCTCGTGAATTTCTGATGAGCGTGTGAGTCCCATGCAGTGACCTAATTATATGTGCGCTAAACAATTAAACTAATACCAATCATCGAGCACAAACTTCATAAACTTAACTAGTACATATGTCTTTTTCTTCTAAGCCTTTCGTCCAAAACAAATTAGGGTAGGCTAAAAAGGAAACACGAGGACTTCCCAAGCAGTGACACATCTTGGTACTGTTCTCGCCCTTTCCTACGGAAATGGTTGGTTTTGAACCAAACAAAGGTACACGAGGACTTCCCAAGCGGTCACTCATCTTGGTAATGCTCTCACCCTCTTTTGGTCTATCGCTGGCTCGCTAGGCCTATCACAACCCTATTTTCATAGGGGAATGGCTGTGTTTTTTACCATTGGCTCGACAAGCCAATCACGAACCCTTCTCCTTTATCCTGGCCTAGGACAGGCTGTGCAGAAAAACTAAAAAGGCAGAGTTAATCCAGTACATATGCACATTACTTAAATCGAAGAGCATGTTTGGTTCAGATTTCAAAAATGGTTTTCTCTGTTTTCTAGAATTTTCAGAAACAACCTTCTTTTTTTGTTTTTGTTTTTTATTTAAAAACATGTTTAGTATACATTGTTTTTAAACTTAATGTTAGCTCCTTGGTCTGCTTATCTGACAGCATAAAAGAACCTCAAATTTCCCTAACATGCTCTGGTATTAATAAAATTCCTGGGCTCCGACTGATTCTTTTAGACAACTGTTGGTTGGATTCACCAGAATCTCGGGGTCCCAGAATATGAAACGGATCAGTCCAGGAAATTAACCTCCTATTGGACAGTGTCGTACAATGTTTAAAATAGTGAAAGTGTAAAGCGATGCGCTATCTTAGTAAAGCGTAAAGCGCTAATAAAAAGCGTTAGTGGAGCGCTGCCCCGCAAAATATGCAATAATATGAATAACTAAATACTTATAAATGTATATGAAACTACCTAACAAAAACCATAAAATCTGTATGAAACTAAGAAGTTGTCAACATAATAAAGGGAAACTAAGAAGTTCTTTACATAACAAAGGGAACAATCAAACCAAGCAACTAGCCAAGAATGCCTAGCATAGAAGATGATGCTGATGAGAAGAAAAAGAGGAAGAGGGAGCGACAAAATATAAGGAGAAGAAGAAATGTTTGTTGTAGAGGAAGTTTAATAAATTAGTTTATAATTAGTTCAGAAAACAGCCTATAGGGCCTGATCAATTACTGGGATGGGCTTCAAAGCCCATTATTTATTTTCTTATATATTAACCAATCTCAAAGTGTACGCTCTGATGCGTTCTGGGCTTGAAGCGCAAAAACGCGCGCCCTGATGCGCACCAGAACGCTTTTTAAACCATGGTGTCATATTTAGTATTTGTAAGCTTGTTGACGACACTAGAAAGATAGTGGATAGGCTTACAGGCCTTATGGTTTTCGCTTATTTTCAATTCATAAATTTCAACCCCTAAAAGAACGAGTCAGCGTCAAAATTTAGAGTAAGCTTAGATTTAACCAAGACAGCGCCTACAAACACTTTAAGTTCATCTGATAAAGCTTTAGATATGTTATCCTATAAGATATACAATGCTTGAATTCCAAAAAATGGAATGCCAATACAATCTGGTATTAAAATGGGCTATATCTGGAAGAAAAAGCCACTAGTGCTGAGGTCTGGTTTTAAAACTCTCAGTCATATTCTTGATTTCAGCCCCTTAAGAAAATACAAAGTCAGCGTCAAAATTTGAAGCAAGTAAGCTTAGATTTAACCAAGGCAGTGCCTACAAACACTTTAAGTTCATCTAGTAAAGCTGTAGATATGTTATCTTACAAGAAATACTCTGCTTGAATTCCAAAAAATGGAATGCCAATACAATCTAGTACTAAAATGGGATATATCTGGAAGAAAAAGCCACCAGTGTTGAGGCCTGGTTTTAAAACTCGCAGTCAAAATTCTTGATTAAGTAAGTCTAAAATGCTTTTCTTCCCAGTTAGGTACAGTTTACAGGTTCACCTGTAATCCAAATTCCAATAGCTACAAATAGATGACACCGTGATTCGCAGCTATATCAAACTAAAAAATACAAATTGACCAATACAAAAAGAGTCTTAACACAATTAAGTAGGTGACGTTTAATTTTTTTTTTTGACATTGTAAGTAGCCTTATACGGGTTAATTCGTATTATTATTCGTAATTAAGTAGGTTAAATTGAAGTTTGACAACAATCAATAAATGGTGGACCACCTTTATGTTTTACTGAAGAGCTAAGCTATGAACAATGAGTTAGATCACTTCATCTGATCCTGGAGGAGATCCAATTTCTGGTAGGTTACCTTTTGACGGACAGATGGATAAAACATGTAAATATGACAAATGAAACTCAAAAGTTCTTATCTCTGCCAATGACTGCAACATAACTAAAGAACATGTAACAAATGGATAAAAACATGTAAACTAGTACTTCAACGACTGCAACATAACTAGGAACAACTGTCAATTAAATTACCATATAAAATTTGAGATAGATACCTTTTTGAGCCGCTTTGGCCATAAGCTCTAAAACTTCACTGTGTTTGTCGCGACTACACCGGCTCTGTGAATAGAAATATATACCATGATTTAAGTATATCGGCATTTCTAATTGTATAATTCGTAAGATACAATTCATCGTATCTGTAATAGTGTTTGAGAAAAATCACACTAAAAAAATCATGTCCTGAAGGACCACAACTATAAAATCTGTTCACTAAAACAATTATTCATATTTCCTAACCACCCCAGCTATCATAATCTTGCAAGAACAGTATGTGTGCGTCCAAAACTCATTTGTATTCCACACTAATCCATGACTCTAAAGGACATCAATGCTATCTATTCAGACAGAAGAAGCTCGAAATAGACAGACCAATTTGTAGGCACCGGATTAAGGGAATCTTGAGCACACAATAAGCCAAATCAGTTCTGTCCCTTTGAATATTCAATTGAGAATTATATCTAATTCTGAAGGAAAAGTTCCCTAGTGGAACAACTGATAGCAGGGATTTGATAAATGTAAATGTAAATGTATGTTATTGGGGATCAAATCAAGTTAATCAGAAACCCAATTTCAGGGAAATCAAATTGCAAAGATGAAAGAGACAGTCATGGAAGAGAAATAGACGGAGATGTTCCGAAAAAAATGAATAGAAAAAATTAGATGCATAGATTTAGAATATTACCTGAACTCTGAGAATCCCATATGATATCTCAAAGATTTAAATCCCAGATTTTCTATATACAAATAAAGTTCACCGAACCCCAAATTTGTACCGAAATTATGAAAATGAGAAACTCAGCGAGTGTAATCACAGTATAAGACCCGGAAAGCCCATGATTTTAGTTTAGGGTTTGTCTCAGCTATCTTGTTTTTAGTCTGTGAAAACCTAAAACCCTAATAATTCAACTGTGCCGTGAAGAGGAATTTACAGATGAAAAGTCGAAGTAATCTTTCTACATAAACAACCTTTAGGGAGAATTTTATGCTTCAAAAAAATAAAAAAACTCTACGTGGCACGTACCAAACAAGCTGATTTACCATTTTGCACCGTTAGAGCAATTCCAGCGGGCATTGGTTTTTTTGTCAAAATACAAATCCGGTTGGATGGGCAAGCTCGTTTTTGGGCAGTGGGGAATTGGATAAACGAAGCAATCTAAATCGACCGAGGCAACCTGAGCCGCTCGTCCTAGGTTGAGCCGAGGCTCGGCGCATGATGGTTCTCAATTCTCTTCTTATAAATTCAACCAATTTCAACTCCAAAATCACACCTTCTCTACTCAATAAATCTTCTACTTTCACTTAAATCTTAATCTTTCCATCTCAAACTCTTGATCTCAACTTCTACTAAAAAAAATCAGAAAAAACAATGGCCAGCTCATCACAAACACAAAATACCCGATAAAGTTCTCCAATAACCCGCATGGCCAAGTGTTACGGCATGCGAAAGCGATGTTGAAAATCTTCATCAGAGTACACACTTCTATTAATAATCATTTGTTGATGTCCTTCCTCTCGATCTCCACATCCATCTTCTTGTCAATATGGCTCTTGGTTCCGGATATCGAGGTATTTTCCCTGAGTATAATTGTATCATATGGTCAGTCATCCTTCTATCATCGTTTGAATCTTCATTCATTTGATCAATATATAGCATAATTCTTTCAGCTTCTTAGAGCCATACTTCCCCTATCATTTGTGCTTCTTCATTTTCCACTTCAGGATCCATAAGTTGAGATCAAGAGTTTGAGATGGAAAGCTTAAGATTGAAGTGAAAGTAGAAGACTTTTTGAGTGGAGAATGTGTGATTTTGGAGTGAAAGTAGAAGACTTTTTGAGTGGAGAATGTGAGATGAGGAATCGCAATTACAACTCAATCGCGCCCATAGCGAAGTGTGCATAGAGACAATGGTCGTGACTCTTTACCGTCGACTCCAACGTCTAGGATATTATTGGCCCACGATGGAAACCCAATATTGAGCACTGCAAAGATCCTGTTCTAACTGCCAAACACAACCACACCAACTGGAAGCCCTGACATTACATCATGTTGTGGACTGGAGAGAGACCTACATCAAATACATACGTGATAACTCCCTTCCTCTGGAGAAGCGGGGTTCATCCTTCATAAAGGAATCTTGTACTGTAAGAGTTTTGAAGGAAACCTACTGAGATGTCTGGCAGGATCCGAAATCCCAACAATATTGAAATAAATTCATGAGGGAGAACATCAAGGCAAGAGGAAATTATTCCTATAGATTCATGAAAGGTATTACTGGCCAACCATGGAAGACGACACATCCGTGTTTTTTCAAAAGTGTCATCAGTATCAGATTCATGGGAACCTCATTCATGCGTCGTGCCTTCCTCTACACTCCATAAGCATCCCCTTACCTTTCTACAACCGGGGACTAGATCTCACCGGAAAATCAATCCAACATCATCAAAACAACATGATCTCATCATCACAGCTACTGAGCACTTCACCAAATGGGTCAAGGCCATCCCTCTCAATAGCACGACTGGATCAACCATAACGGCTTTCATCAAGGAATACATCATATGCAGGTTCGGTGTCCCTAAACGCATTGTCTCAGATAATGGTACTCCTTTTGCTAACCAGACCGTGACAGAACTACTTCAAAAATACGACATCAATCAAGTTTTATCTACCCCGTACTACCCACAAGGAAATGGGAAACATAAAGTACCAATAAGAGACTGATTCAAATTCTTAGTCGCACAGTGTATGATAACCCCAGATCATGGCATGAACAACTTCCTATGGCGCTTTGGGAATACATGACGGCGCCAAGAAGCTCAACGGGGACTTCCCCCGATTCACTTGTATATGGGGCTGGTCGGTTGTCAATCGTCCAAAATAATCGAGTTCTTACTCTTCCAAAATAGATTTAAGTATAGCAAATAAGAACAAGTTCGTTCCCACAGAGAGGCTAATGATTGTTATTTACTTTCGGTTTCTTATCTAAACAGGGGGGGTTGTGTTGTGATTTAAGCTAAACTAAACTAAAATAAAGCAAGTAAATAGAAATGTAAATCAGGGAGAAAAAGCATTGGTTAGAGGTTTCATCTTCAGTCATCCAACATGTTATCAATCAAAGCATACCCAATCAATCATGCATTAGTAATACCAAGAACCCTAAAGTAGCCAGTTATCTCGTCTACTTCGACAAAACTCCTAATATCATCAAAGAATGAGTACCTCCACCCTTTGAATTCTTAGCACTGGATAACCTGAGTGAGTACCTCCACTCGAGTTTAACCCAATGATAGCTATGGTCTTTGTGAGTTGAGGTTAATCTAAACAACCCAAGTGAGTACCTCCACAGGATTTAGCCTAGGTCAAGCTTCTACACATATTCGCATGGCAATTTTAAGTATTGTTAACAAATATGCTATGCTACTTGTAACCGGAGTCCCTCAACAGAATCGACTCTCAGAACTCCAGTCTAGCAATAGATGTCAATGCTTATTTATCTAATTTCGAACTCAAATAAATCAGCAATCAATCATATGTTATTATACGCAGTAGAACATGAACGATATTAAAAACAGCATGAAATCATGGAATATGCGCCATTCAATTGATAAACATGTCTTCAAACATCAGATTACATCCCTAACCAATATAGAAGGGTTTAGCTCATCATGGGTTTCTCAAAACCCATGGAAAACAATTAAGAGATAAAGTAAATCAAACCCGGAAGATGATCGAAGCTACTAGGCGCAGCTGCGGAAGTAGCCAGCAGCTTCCAAAACGCCTATTTTCTCCTCTTCTTCTCTTTATGTCCGTGTATTGTGTCTTTGTTTTCACCGTGATATCTCCTCTAAAAAACTCCTGGATACTCTTGTATTTATATGTGTACTCAGCCAAAAATCCGAAATTAGTTGGGTGACCACTTTGAATTCAGCCTTTGGAATCCTAGTTTGTCTCAAACTCTCCTTGCGTAGCCAACTTGTGGCTAACTTGGTTGCTAGAGCCTTTGATGATGAACCTGACATCCAATAAACCATTGGGACTTCAATATATGTTATATCTACCCCTACAATAGGCTTCCCACGAGAAAGGCCTAATTTCTTCATGTGGAATTCGAGTTAGCCACTTAGCCAATCCTAGTAGAACTAGGAAATGTGCTAAGTATCCATATTTCACTCCAACAAGGTATATCAGCTCCAAATCCTTTCCTAAACCCATATGATGTCCAAAACATAGCTAATAACCCACCAAGGCTATCCACTAGCCCATCAAACCATTCTAGCCCTTCAAATCATGACTTAGCACATTACCGAAACATGTTTCAGCCGCACTTGCGCCTGGCCGCTGGCTGCGTAGGCCAAATAAGCCACTTCGGGGCTTTGCCCATATCTTCCTCAATTTTGATCAGAATGACTTCATTCTTTCACCATTGGCTTTGTAATTAAATTCCCTACACTGTCGTATGTGAAAGGCCTATTTTAAGCAGAGTTTCACTGGCTCCTCGGTGATTCTAGCTCTTAAGCTCCATTCTGCGGGTTTCTGAACTGTAACCTGAAAAGGCGACTAAACTTCGAAAGTAATCAAAATACCTAATAATTCACTCAAATATAGCACATAAGGGTCAGGAAAAACTACTTTATATGTGTGAATTATGCACCTATCAGGGGCCGATGATATCCTCCCCACCGAGATCAAAATCCCTTCATCCCGAATTGCAGCAGCCATCCGAGTATATTGGGATGATGCCGAAATCCCCAGGTTGCGGGTCACGGAGATGGACCTCCTAGATCCAATACGGTCCAAGGAAGAAAGATATGCAGAGGCATATCGACAAAGAATTTCCAAAGCTTATAACAAAGCAGTAAAGCCCCGAATGTTTCAAGTTGGGGACTTGGTACTCAAGACAGCCAAATATATCCAGCAAGACATGTCTGCTCCAAAATTCTCCCCGAAATGGGAAGGGCCTTATGTGATTTCTAAATCAGTAGCAAGCGGATACTACAGAATAGTAGACATAAAGAGAGTCGTAGTGGGAACGATAATCAATGGCAAGTGTCTTAAAACATATTATGCTTAAATAAGACAAATTCTTCTCTTTCAATTTTGATTCTTTTATTACTTCTTTTCAATGAATATTCAAAATTTGGAATTCATTGAAAAGAACAAACCTTCAAGCAACGAGTAATTCCGCTTATATAACATCTATTTCCTTTCCTGAACCCCTCAGTCCTAACTTTCAAATCCTGAATTGACTTCTCAATCTTAGACGACTCCCTTGATAAAACCTTCTCATCATCCAATATGGCTTTTGAAGAAGGAATCACTTTAGTTATGATAGCTGCATGATCTGTCTCGATAATATCAAGATGCTGGCGGAGCCAACTCACATTGAATTTCAAGACTTCATAATTGGTTATCATCTCATCCCACTTTCATATTTCCTAACTAGTAACATCACGAAGAGACGCCTTGCTCATATTATCAATTATGGGAAGAAAACCAGCAACCATTGTCACTAGAATGGAAAGCCTTTCAGTAACTCCGAAGTAGCAATATGACCATATCTTCTCCAAATCTTGGTAAAAAGAGGAGCATAAAATTTTGGTACTATGAAGCCTCCCACGACATGGTGCTTACGAGACATGGACTTTATATGCATCTCAAAAGGAAGGCCTACGGACGGGCATTCATGAATGGTGAGACCAAGATCACTACTCGAAAGATTAACTGGCGGGTCCGAAGGAGTTTATACCTCGACGTCAATATCCCTATCCTCCTCGGCAGGAGGAGACCCCATGGATTTTCTCTTTCCCAGGCACGTGTCCACAACCTCCATCTCATGTCGACAAAATCAGATCAAAACATCTGTGTTGGAGTGCTTCCCTGGAAGAATATAACAAGAAAAGCTTACTTACAGTAATAGGTTTGTTAGACCTGGTGATCTTTGAAGAGGAACTACCCTTTCTGATAGTTCGATCCCTTATCATGTATGAATCCTTCTTAATCTGGGGGTTCCTGCAAGAAAGATGAAGAAATCACCAAATAAGTCGGTTACTCATAAGTACCAGAATGTACAAGAAAGGAAAAACTCTTTACTGAACTAGGCATCCATGTGGTGCGTTTAACAAGAAGGTGATCCTGATCTGATATGCTATTATCAAACATGATTTTATAAGAGGATACTAGACTCTGCAAGAAGTGAAGATGACAAGATTGGCATGAATAAAATGTTAATAATCTATTCACTTGTATAGAGAAGAAGTAAAATCCTAATTTTCAAATTTTAAAAAAATTCAACGGAGACTCCTTCCAAAAGGGAAGGATCTCGAGCATGGCAAAAAGGACCCGGAAGACGAATGTTATAACTCATAGGTTCCGTTGGATAATGAGGTCGTGATCGAGCTATGCATCTCAGTCAAGTCAACAACATGCACGGAAACCAACTGCGAAGAAAATCAACCAATAACGTCACTTCTCAAGAGAACCTAAAGGAGGAAAAACATTAGCCGCACCTCTCCTAGTTCACGGCAAGTTGGTATCTCTAACAAGAACAGGGGCACCTACTATCCTCAACCAAGTTTCGTAATAAGGGGTGCATACCTCAAATATCCAAGAAGCTAAGTACACTTTCTTCTACTCTTAAAACTCCAGTTTTACATATGTAATCATTATAAGCACATTGTCATCATCTAGTGCTTACTGGGCAACATTACTGTTCCTCACTAAGAAGGGGACTTAATGTTGATGGTGAGTTTTTGACAAGGGCTAAAACTGTAAAAATTTCTTTTTCCAAGCAACATAAATATAAAGGGTATATGTACATATATGCACATATGCCTAATACTATAGCAAAATATGGAATATTGTGTCTCTACTTATATTACGTAAGAGAATTAAGAGTACAGATTCTCTCTAAACATTCTAAACTGGCCTTGTAGCCTCCTCAATACTCATAATATTCATGCTATATCAAACTAATCTCAAGTCACATAAATTCCATGGCTGAATTCCTTGAACTTGCCTCGAATGTGCATTGATGTTCTAGCAACATCCATAACACTTGGGAATAGCTAATGCTTAAACCCTGAAATACATTCTAGCTTAACGCTTCAATCGCAACGAATGCTCCTCAAATTGCTCTTTCGAGCAGAAATATGCTACTTTCGCACTTTGCTTAAATATAAGTCATAAATAATACGCCACCCCTCTCAGATGTGCCACAAACAATGAGCAATGCCTTGAAAGAATTATTGAACCTATGAGCTAGGCTAACCCTAGCCTTTTCTCATATAAGCATCAAGATAGCACCAACTATTTGGATTAGCACCGCATTGGCATCAGTTAGACACATTAGCACTAAAAGAGCTAACTTTCCTGGCGTTAAACCCTTACACCTGAAAAGCGCCAACTAACCTAATATGGTTATAGATAGCACATCTCGTCCTAATGAGGCCTTATTTAGCGCACCATCACCTTAGCACCTTAATCTTAGCACTAAAAGTGCTAACCCTAACCTAGCGCCAGAGGCGCCAATTTCTCTCGGCCAAGTGCCTTGGCTAGTACCGACCTCATTTGGTTGAGGCATCCTTGAGTAACATCCCACCAGCACTGATGTTCCCCTTAGATCCTCAGCTTCTTTTGCTTCCTCCCCGTCCCTAGCCCTAGATGACACGTCCCCAAGCAACAGATAAAGCTACAACGCGTCTTGGCTCCTATGCGTCCAAGCCCTAGCGCGTCCCAGCTATGCATCCAACGCGTCTTGTCTCCTAGAATTAGCTTATATGCGTCTGGTGTTTCCCAGATGCCAAGGCCGACGCGTACCTGCTAGCCTCCGTGTCCCTAGCTTCTCTAGCACTCCCATGGTTGCCAATGCGTCCCTAGCGTCCTCCATGACTTAGCCTCTAGCTTTAGCACACCCCTTGGCCTAATAGATCCATACTTAGCGACTTAGCCACAAATGCATTAGCGCTAACACCTTAGTGCTAACTATACTATTGAAGTGCTAACTTCAAACCTCCTTGACATTATCTTCCTAGCCCTAATATAATTAATATTTACTAGAAGTTGTGCATATTGGTCTTACTCTTGAAAAGTTAGCACATTAGCCTTTTATATTAAATGGGCTAGCACATTATTATTGTGCTAAGTAGCTAGTACCAGCTTTGCTAGCTACCTCTCCCAGAAATACACCTTTCTTCTCAATATGGGTCCAACATTAAATCTTATATGAATTCTAATACGTTTCTTGCTTAAGAATCCCTTTACAACATTTGACACCAAATGTCTCCCAGGCTTACGATAAGTCACTTTTGAGCTAATACTTAGCTATTAAATATGCCATGCTACTTTCAAACAAGTACATGGCTACTAAATTTCCCAGACTTGACACTAATCAGTCCGATTATCAATCTTGTGACTTGCACAACTTTCCTCACTAACTTAGCAAGTCATTTGACTTGACTTGAATTAATCAAAATAATAGTGGCTTATGACTCCACTATTTTCACGAGATATCAAATACAACACATGGGAGGATTCTCATTGGGGTATTGGTCTATCGGTCTACGAAAATCGTGGGTGGTGACACCACCTCCACGAACAAGAAGGTAACAAGAAGTGGGCGGTTACAGAGCAGTTGAGAGGATGAGGAATAGTGGTCAGACAGTCTTCCCTACTTTCCGGGCACCACCCCACTACAATCTCCATAATCATCACTTCTCCACCTCTCCCTAACTTCCACGAGTTACAAGAAATCAGTGTGTCTCCTTTGAACTATAAATAAATGATTCTCATCTATTTGAAACAAAAACAGAAGAGACAATCATTCATGAGAAACAAAACATACAGAATTAGCGATTCCTCTCAGAGAATCCATTTTCTTATGCATATACTATCACACTGATATTTTCTCAACCTTCTTTGCTTCCCTCCCGTAAGACCTACCCAAATCATTTCCATCTTTATAGTCAAAGCAGGACGTGAACGACCATTTCTTGGTCTAGGCTCGTCATATTCGAGCTTGATCTCTCGAACCTACTTGAAAGTACGATTCTACAGTACATTTGTTTTCACTCTAAAACACTGACAAGCACTTACTCTTTACAGAATATATTCATACTCGATTCAGGCCTCCCTTGAAGAAAATGGCCGACACGAACGATAGGAAATATGGCTGGGGACTTCTCACAACTGCCCATCTTGGAAGCACACAGTTTGAAAGAACATTGATTGATACCAGTATGGATACTAATGTTATCACGACCAAAACTCTCAGAGCCGCGGGTATTTCTCGAAAGGAAACTACCCACTCTCAAACCTTAATTAAAAACCCAGGCGGAGAGCTCAAAGAAACTTGTGGATACGCTACCTTGAAGATAAGGATATGAGAAGCCGAAACAAATTTGAAATTCCACACCATCAAGGGAGACTCGAACTATGATATAATCCTGGGACGACCATGGATTCACGACAAGGGAGCGGTATCCTTATTATTGTCAAAGACTGGGGACTCAATTCATACTTTAAAACTCGGCGTCCCGCTTCTAAAAATCGTTTACAATCAGTCATCCTTTGTTTTCTCAGAACCCAGGAACTCTTCCTAGAAGACACCATGTCACGACCAGAAAATGTGAATGGGAAGCTGATCCGTTTCAATATTTTATAAAGTGGTTGAAAATAGCTTTTATTAAGAATTCGAATATTTATAAATCGCTTGCGGGTCAAGTTACTTCTGATGACGATAAGCAACTCTTAGTCGTCCCAAAAAAAGGCTCTTCAGGCAAGATGCTAAAGTCTGGACCTTTTCGAAATAGGGACACGGTCCTAAAAATTACTAAGAGCGTACAACTTCTTGCATCGGTTCCTGTAACTACTGAAGAAGAACCTTACATAATTGTTGAGGCTATGCTAGGCGGTCACTACAAGCTCATGAACACTGACAAGCTAGGAGGAGGAGTAATTCATGGAAAGTGGCTCAAAGCATGCAAGGCCTGAATGCTTCACCATTATATTTCAGATATTTCCCTATTTTCATACAATATTTGTATTTCTTCCAAACTGATTGCAATGTTTCTACATTCACCCTTAGGTTTTCAAGTTTATCAATCAATTCAAATATCATTATCCATCTAAAAAAAATAGAAATCTCTCTCTTTACCAATAACATGTCAAAAACCTATCTACAAAAAATCCCAAAAGAAAAATCATAAAAGTGCTTCCTAAAATTATAAATCTAAAAAAAATCCTTAAAGACTGGCTCAGTCCCTTCAGAGTACTCATTTTCTATTCTTCCAAGAACTTCAGTCACAAGCTCCTGATCCTGATAAAGCCTTTCAACCTCTTATCTAGCTTTTGTTCACCGCCTCCAAACTAGAAAATTCACCTACTTCAGCAAAACGCTCTTGCATATCTCCCAACTGACAACGAACCCATGTGACGTCAAAATCAGAGCTATCAGCTTTATTTACGGCTTCCTCCCATTCCTTGAAGACTATATCAGATACTTCATTCCGAGGAAGAGAGATATTTTCTTGTATGATTGGCAGCAACCTGGACACATCCCGTTCTAAATCTCTGTAGCTCCTGCAATTATCAACAGAAAATTGGCCGAACTTCTTCCATATCTTCGTATATAGTTCGACATAGATGGATGGAATAGCGAATCCACCAACATATGACTATCCAGGAAGAATCCTACTGAAGTGGAAGCCAACATTAATACCCGCATTAGGATACTCAATGGGAACGCTCTCTACCGCACTGTTGTTCTGTATTATGATATCAGTGGAAGCACTATACTCAACAAGTATACAAGCAGAAGCCGTCCTATTTTTTTCAGTATGGGACAGGGCATTATGTACATCGGGATCAACGGTAACTCTTATTTCTTCACTCGTAGGTTCATCTCTCTGATTTCGGTCATTCTCGTCCTAAAAGTAGAGAGGATACATGCATATTAAGTCAGAATATCCCAAACACAAAATTTTTGATCATGAACCATAAAACGCATTATACATACTCATAAATATCATATACATTCATTACAAATTAGTATTTGAATAATTATGTAAGTTGGAACAATCGCAGGATGTTTTACAAAAACGCATCAGAAGAAATTTACACTACCTCTCGGAAACTTTGAAACTGGCGATAAGTATTAAATAATCTAAGCATAAGTATTATGTAAAAAATTTTGTATGGATTTCTACTATTACATACTAAAAGGGCACCTTAATCGGATAAACGATCTGGGAGTTATGGCAAAAACGGTGAGAAGTGTCGGGTCTAAAAACTGTCAGAATTTTCCTTGATACTTCTTGAATTCTACTATCAGGTCTTTTTCACACCCTAAACAAGCTGAAAACCTGTATTTTTGCCTCAAAAAACGTAGTAAATTATTTTCTAATAAATATAAAGGGGTCAATCATCCGAAACGGAGGTCGTATGAAGATTCTACATCGTTTTCCCCAAACACTATGCTTTTGAAATTTTCTAATAACGAAGATCTATGAATACTTTGCAAAATTCAAGCACAGTCATATTCATGTGAGAAATTTGAAGAGTTCATATGGTCTATTATAGTCATAAAGAGAGTAAAAATTACTTGAGGAGGATCCAAGTTAGAGGAAGAATCCAGCACTGCTTCACCTCCATTGCTTACTTCATCATCAACGGTATTGGATCGATTCAGATTCTTCATAAATTTCCTTTGTACAAGATGCTTTTTCAAGCTACTCGTCCTCATACTCGTGTCCATCCTTCATACTCGCGGTGTCTCCCAAAGCCTCAGGCGATAATAGGGTCAACACAGACGTTTGTATTCACATGCTACAACAAGACGATAAAGCATGTTATAAATTGCAAAATGCAGAATTATCAATAATAATAAGTAGAAGACTTACATAACTACAAAGGACGATCCTTGCTCCCAGGAAGAACCATCCGTGGTTATTTCCTTACAGGCTGGGGACTATCAGTAGCAACAGAAGTAGTATCCAATCGAGGACGCAGGACACAAATCTACCGAAAAGAGTAAAAATTAAGGATCATAATAGTCATATTTTGGAATTAAGAAGTTAAAGAAAACGCTATTACTTGGTGAGCTGCATCAATAATAAGCTTCCGCTTGACTTCATTCGTTTTTTTTAAATTGGGACTGCAAGCTTTGTCCCTCTTGGAAGGAACACCGCTCATCAGCAATGGAGATTCTGAGATGAATTCTTTAAAGCGACTTCTCTCTTCATTCCATAAGTGTGTATGCATGCCCGATACTCGAGGGTTCCTTCCTGAACAGAAGAAAGGGATGTTCACTCCCTCAACAAGGCAAACGTCCAACCTCTCCTTCAACTCTTTAACATATGGGGCTTTAGCACGGCCACGTGGTACTTCCTACCCTAGTTGAAACTCATCTGATGAGCCGCGCGGTCAATGCTGTACGCTTGCACTGAATAACCTTATGAACGAAAGGAAAAAATATAACCTAGGATAGAACTATTCATAAATGCATTCTGTCCAATAGAGAAAATGTTATTTTTTTCCGACTCGGCCAGAGAAAAGACGAAAGTATACGCTCATGCTCATAATCCCAGGGCCTAAGGTTCACTTCATTATGGATATCTACCAAATCAACTAAACCTGCAGAGGTAAATTTCATATTATGCCAACAGTAAATTCTTGCATATACAATGTCTCCAGCTGGATATGAAGTCTTAGGTGGGGGCGCATACTTTGGGAAATACTCTCATAACCATGCTTGAAGAAATACAGTATGAACACAAGAATCGATCTTCATGAACCCGTTAGAATTTTTCATGTCGTGAGCCAATGAGTCTAAATGAGAGTACAAAGAGCCAAGAAATAATTTACCAAGAGGGAACAACTGAGAGCTTCAATCGGTCGATGGGGAAATCTTCAAACACATCTCTAGACAACCAGAGTGTCAGAAATGCTGCAATGCTCAAAGGATCACTAATGTCAAGACCGTTAGCACTGGTCTCTCCATTCCACAATAATCAATCCATTTCACATAATATGCACCACATCGACCTTTGCCCTGTTGGATTTCTTATATCTTCCTTTTCAAAGTTGTAATCATTCACTTCTCTCTAACATAATTTTTAACAGAAGGAGTCCCAACAATCGGGAGATGTACAAACTAACTACATCTTCTAGTGTAATCGTTAACTCACCCCAGGCGCATATAATAGAATGGGTTGGTTAACACTAACGCGAAGCAAAAGTTAAAAGGCCTTTTACATCCTTATTGATCCGTAAAGTTTCATACATTCTTACAATATCAAGTATTCGAGCATCTCTTAAGACCTTAACCACTAAAGAGTCGTTCAACATCGCCTTACACTAGCTTATCCACTTCGCCATGAGAGATTGGGGTATCTTTAATTCAATAGAAGAAGTTGTATAATCCTCTCTCTGCAGACAAAACCTCGGGACAGTCTCAAGAGAAATTCTCTAAACAGTAGCATACTTCTCAGATTTAGGAATAAAACTACCAACAAAGCTAGAGGGTATGATGATTTTTTCAGAAATATCTTCAAATAACCTATCAAAAGTATGGGGTACGCTTTCAAGAAACATTGTATCAGATAATTTCCTCTCTGTTCTGACCATAGGATGTGCCAACTCGTTATCATGATCATTAGTCATATGCAATGGATTCAAGTTCTTTCTACCTTAAAAGAAAATCGAAACCCTAGCTTGTCTAAGTTGATGGTTTGCAAAGATTAAAATAATTCTTGTTGATGCTTCAAAAGTAAAAGCTAGGGTTACAGGAGATAGCAAAAGTAATGAACGTAAAAAAATAATAACATCAAAGAAACAAGTTCGTAATACCTACCTCACAGTGGATAATCAGCGCACTCGAAGACAGTACATGATCCTACCGAAGCGTACCCGGGAAAGCAACTTCGTTGCTGGCGCATGCTTGAGGAAAGCAACTTCGTCGCTGGATGTGTACTCGAGTAAAATGTCCGTTGCTATATGTTTGCCTGAAGAAAGCTTTTTTCCCTTCTAGAACGAAGCAAACTTATTTCACGGAAGAAGAAGAAGAGAATAAGAAGAGAAAATCCGCTTAGCTTGGCCGAATGTAGATTGAAATCGCTGCCTGGATGAACACCTAGCTAATGATCGTTGTCAAAAAAAAAAAAAAACTTGCCAACACGTGCTAAGAGATGTGCCTCCTTTCTCAAGCGAACAAGTAATGAATAGAAGGAAATACGCCAAAGGGGAGAGTATATATATATAGGCAGCTAGGTTTGGAAATCCTTGTTGGATTAGGAAACTAAAGAAAAGAAGGAACGCCCAGCGCCCGCCACGCCTCTCTCTACCCATTGGAAAACTAACATTCTTGACAAGAACTTGGGAATCTACTAACCATATCCAGGGTTAGTGCTAAGGCCGCATATTTCAACCTCAGAGAAGCTAGGTACACCGTCTTATACTCTTAAAATTTTAGTTATGCATATATAATTGCTATAAACATATTAAACATTATATTACTCACTAAGCAATGGACTTAATGTAGATAGTGAGTATTTGACTTGGGCTATAATTGTAAAATCGTCATTTTGCCTAGCAGCAGGAACATAGAAGTTCATATGCATTTTTATGCGCATACTTCTAGCTTTATATCAAAACACGATAATACTGTATCTCTACTTTAATTCCGCATGCGAATTAAGAGTACAATCTCTATAAAGATCTACATACATTTTAAAGTGATATTATAGCCTCTCAAAGTTTTACAATATTTATGCCATATCGAACTAGTCTCAAGTTGCATAGGTTCCATAGTTGAATTCCTTGAACTTATCTCGAATGTACATCGATGTTCTAATAACATCTACCAATTCTGAAAATAGCTAATACCTGATCTTTGAGAACGTATTCTAGCTTAATATCGCGCTCAAAAAGAGCACATCACAATTCGACGTCCTGACTCTACAAAAAATATGACACTTTAGCATTATGTTCAAGGACGTTCCATAAAATATGCGTCGTTCCTCTTGGACGTTCCACAATCAAAGAGCAATGCCTCTAAAAGAGCACGCTATGCCTTAGCACTAGGCTAGCCCTAGCTTCTCCACACCAGAACCAAGGCTAGTACTATCTTATCAAGGCGCGTCCCCAAGGAACGCACCACAACATTTTACGTTGGCCAAAACACTAGCGCTATACAAACCTAGGATGCATCCTCAAGGGACGCGCCACAATCAAGTGCTAACTAACTTAGGTTGCACCCTCAAGGAATACGCCACACTATTGATGCGCCAACTCAAACACCAGTGCTAAACCTACACAAAGTCTTCAAGGGACGTATTATACCCAAAGCTAAAGCGCCAACCTAACTCACGTCGCATCCTCAAGGAACGCACCACTCTTTGCACAGTATCAAAAGCGTTAATTCATTAGGCAGTGTCCTCAAGGGACGTGTTGTATTCAACACTAGCATTAAAACACTAACTCATTAGGCAGCATCCTCAAGGGACGTGCCGTGCTCAGCGCTAGATCGAAAGCGCTAACCAAATAAGGCAGCATCCTTAAGAGATGTGTCGTACTCTTCGCACGAAGCACTAACTCATTTAGGCCGTGTCCTCAATGACGCACCATTCTTTGCGCTAAGCGCTAGCTTCATTCAGGTTGCATCCCCAAGGGACGTACCATACTTAAGCGCTTTGCTCAAAAGCGCTAACTTATTTAGGTTGCATCCCCAAAGGGACGCGCAAC
This sequence comes from Papaver californicum, assembly GCA_023531435.1. Classification (NCBI taxonomy): domain Eukaryota; kingdom Viridiplantae; phylum Streptophyta; class Magnoliopsida; order Ranunculales; family Papaveraceae; genus Papaver; species Papaver californicum. The sequence continues at coordinate 2,275,374 of JAJJMC010010584.1, read as the reverse complement.
ACTTTATGCTATCTAAAAGCGCTAGCCATATCTAGGCTGCGTCCGCAAGGGACACACCATACTTTTTCTAAAAGCGTTGGCCTAATGGCAGCACTAGATCTATGTGGCTACCTATCAAGCCTTGTTCTTAAGCGTGCTAAGACTGGTCCTTAAGAACCTTCACACAACCTTGGCTTCCAACATCTTTCATATTTACGCCAAGTTACTTCTAAGCTAACATTTGGCCCTTAACATTATGCCATGTTACTCCTAAGATAGTACATAACCACTAAACTTACCAGACTCAGTATTGATCAGTCTAATTGTCAATTTAGTGAGTGGTGCAACTTGCCTCGCTGAATTAACAGGTCCTTGACTTGACTTAAAACAAAGTGATAGTCCACGACTCCACTATTTCCATGAGATATCAAATACAACACATGGGGGATTCTCATGGGGGTATTGGTCTGCGGTCTACGACAATCGTGCTTTGTGGAAACACATCCATAAACAAGAAGGACAAGTAATTGAACGGTTACAGAGCAGTTGAGAGCATGAGGAGTAGTGGTCATACAAGTCCTCCCTATTTTTCGGACATGAGTCCACTACAATCTCTATAATCATTACTTCTCCACTTTTTTGTAACTTCTACCACTTACGAGAAATTAGTGTGTCTCCTCTAAATATAAATAGATGGCTTCATCTATTTGAAACAAGAACAAAAGATAACTGAGAGATATGATATACAGAATCATCGATTCGTCCCAGAGATTATTTATTCTTTATCACATACTACAATTACTCATCACATTGAGATTTTCTCAACCTTCTTTGGTTCCCTCCCTAAGACCTACCCAATCTTCTCCACCTTTGTGATTGAAGCAGGACGTGAACGACAATTTCTTGGTTTAAGCTCGTCCTGTTCGAGTTTGATCTTTCGAACCTACCTAAAAGTACGATTTTATCGTACACTTGTTTTCACCCTAAAACAAGCCCAAAACTCACTAAACCAAAAACAGATTCATTAGGATTATCAGTTTTGTGGGACTGACAGGAAACTTCAGCTTCATCTCAATTTTACGGCAACCTTATTGTGGTATTTCATCAAACACGTTGAGTAAATTTCCCGCTGGTGATTCAGAAGAGAATTGTTGGTAATTCCACTACCATTTATCTAATATAAACCATTTCATACAATACCCATTCAACAACAAACCTATACCATTCATTCATTTTTCTCAATCATATCTGCCAATAACATCAACTCTAACCCATCTTCTTTGTTTTATTTTTTCTCTATTTATCTTTGTTGTTATTTCTCGATCTCATTCTATCTTCCCTGTTTCAATCATCCATTCAATCTCAAGCTCAAGCAGTTATTCATCATACACTTATTTCTGCATCTCTGTTTCCCGGCAGTAGCTTTTGCACTGTAGAGAAACCACCAGCTTCACTGTCTCCTTGAACCCATTTCAAGCCTACCTCATCATCAACTGTTCTCTGTGTTCTTCCATCTCAACAACGCCTTTACTTATTGAAATTTATGCTCGTTCTCGTTTTTCTCTCATTTTTTTCTTTCGAAGCCACCAACGACCACCACTCTTTCTATCATCAACACCAACTCATTATTTGTCATCTCTATGCGACCTGACCCTGCCTTAGTAATCCATAACTGTGCTGGTGAGACTGGTACACAACAGAGGAGAAACTGGTTTTTTGAGAAGGATGCTCGACTTAAATAAGTTTATAGATAATCCTAATTAAACTTTCTAAAGTAACGAGTACATTCTTAAGCTAGGTTTGTTCCTAAAAATTATGATTGGTTAGTTATTTATTCTAACCTGATTAAACCAAAGGAGATAAGAGATTATAAACTAAAAATTTGTATTACAGAAATAAAGATAATGGTTATGGAATCATTATCCATTCGTAAATTAAACATGCAACCTAATTAACAAACTAGAAGTATTTTCTCATCTCTCTTTCTACCTATAGCCCCATAGTACCCAGTGTAAATATACTCTGGGATTTTTTATTATTATTAATTACTACAGACGTGCAAAGAATTTATTTCACCTAATATCCTAACGCAAACAAAATTAGATTCAACTAAATGAAAGCAATAACTTATACAAATAGGATATCCTAAGCAACATACTCACTACTGTAATCTATCCTCCAAGGTTATGCATTACATGGGATTTTTGGGCAATATCACTAATATTAACAATCATACCATGCTACTCGTAATTATGGTTTTGACAATTAAAAATCTCAAACACTAATTTAGTAATAGAAATCCTACTATGTTATCTAAAATGCACTTTTCACTAGTACAATATGGGCTTTGGTGACAGTTCAAATTTTAGAACCATGACAGTTCACAATTTAACTGTTACAAAAGAATTAGCTATGAGATAAAGGTAACAGTTTCTTACCAAAACAGACACTAATAGTGTTGAAAAATCGTGATAGTTTTTCAACTGTTACTGAATGATTATGCAATCACAGTTTTTATAAGAAAATGTTATTGTACATTGATGCATAATAACAGTTATAAATTGTTACTATTCTTAAGCTACTATAACCGTTCAATATAAAACTGTCATCGAAGTGTAGGCTTATAGATGATAGTTCTTTTAATTATCGCCACTTCCATTTATAGTGACAGTTCTGATTCAAAGCTGCTACTATTCACATAATTTACCCAACTTATTCTGAAACGCACAATGTGATTAGTTGGAGTCCCTAATTATTCATTATCTCCTAATAGTACGTGGTTTGTTTTGTTACTGGGTTTGTTTTGTTAGTGGGTCTGTCTGACTCTCGACCTTTTCTCCTCTCATTTTTGTTGAAAACCCCAAAAGAGGAATCTTAAACAATAATTCCCAATACGATCATTCATCTCTCTATTTCGATTAAATGATAAATCTAATCCCTTTCAGAATTCCTACAAGCAGATCTCATATCTCTCTTTTCATGTGTTTTTTTTCTCTTGAATAGATTTCATCATTTGCTTTAATCCTTATCACTCGATCATTCACTATCTATCTCACTTGCTCTGACATATTTCCATTTTGTTCTTGTACGTTTACAGAAATCGAGCTTTAAAGCTCTCTCTTTTATCTTTATTAGAAACTACATTAATCTCTCGATTTCTTCTCTCAACAAAATTATGGTCCTGAATTAGTTGATTGAGTTTTCGATGGTGGTCACTAAGATTATTAAGTATGTGATTTCTTACAAGGTCTGAGTTTTTCGGTTATTTTAGTGAAATCCCTAGTTTACGATTTGGGTTATCTTACTTTTTCTATTTAGGTTTGTTATCCAGATCTATTTCTCTTTTCTGTAAAGCCCTAGTTTTTAATAACTAGATAATTGTTGAGTCTTTGTGTCTGAGGTTGTAGAATTTCAAGCTTATCATCTACCGCGTGTGTTACCTTTGTATTTGATGCCTCCAGGTAGTTTGTAAGCTTTTCTTTGTTGTTCAAATTTTTAAAATGTTGGTGTGATTTGGTTAGCAATTAGTGAAATTGGTACTAGAGTGTGTGTTGGTAAAAAATTGGTGGTTTTCATGTTGTGTGTGTTCAATGATCAATGCTTTATGGATTCTAACCTTGTGTTTCTTGCAAGTTCTGTCAAAGTTGTCCCTACTTATAAATTGCTTATAATATAATGTTTCTTGAATATTCGTATATCAAAATTCGAGTTTATGTCTTGATTTTTTACTTTGTATTCCTTATTCCCACTTGCAGGAGGTTTATAGGATCCAGGACATAGAGAAATAGCTAAAAGGTTTTTGGACATGGAAGGTTTGTCCTATCAAAATTAGAATTAGAATTCCTGCAAACAAAAATAGCAGAACATTTGTTATGACAAAAGTGTATATAGTTCGTTGCATAATATCTCAATTTTTTTGTGTATCTCGAGTTCGTTGATGTTTGATTCAGGTGCGGATCACATTGTATGTAAATGACTGAAATTTATGTTTATTACAGGTCTCTATGCGTGGTTCACCACTGTTCGAAGTGAAATTAAGCTTGGTTTTGACATTGTATCAGTTAATCATGGTGATTATCTACAATTAGCATCAGGGAGTGTAAAAGGTTTTCATTGATTGGAGTTATATCCGTGTACAGGGCTTCCTGTAGTTAAAATTATTTCTGCTTTTATGTAGGTTCTGGAGCGATTTTGTGAGGCTTTTATCTCTCTCACTATTGGGTTGAGGAAGGTTAAGTTCTACGAAGTTTGATATGACACCCTTGATTGGAGAAACAGACTATTTCTTTTCATCTAATATCCATTTAGTTGGTTTTATACAGTGAATGGTTAGTGAGCAATGTTTTTACATCACTACCAAACACTATTCTTGTACAGTGATTTGAGTAGTTTCTTGGACCTTTTGATTTATTTATGAAGTGCAGGATGATGGTCCGGTATCTTGTCTTGGGCGAAGAAGCATAAGGAGAACTAGCAGACGTCATATATCATGATATGGTACAATATTATATTAGTTAACTATTTTCTCCAGAATTTGAGTTTTGAATTTGTTAGTCTGATAGAAATTTCAGTAAAGTTAGATATAGATTTGTTTGTAATAAGTTCTTGTTTCTTTATTTCTGTATTTCAGTTAGAGACATAAGAAATATACTGTAGTCATTTCCCTACATAACTTTGTGTATTCTTTTTTTCACTAACAGGTGTTGGATCAACCATTTACTAAATCAGGTTTCTGACAGTCAGTCCAAGCCTTCCCAAAATTAGCGAGCGCATAAACAAACATCCCTTCCTCTTCTTCTTATTAATTGTGGTCAGCCTCATAGAGCATTACAATCTATAGTTAGATTTGGATCAATTTTTGTCTCATTCATTTTTCATCTTTTTACTGCTAGTTACAGTGTTATATCTGCACCGACGTAATATGCTGTATTTTGTTAATTGTGTAACTAGGAATCATCTATATTCCTTGTTTTGAGCGGTGATATGGTTTTACATAAGCAATCAAGAATTATTATAACGCTCTGGAAACGTAAAAGCTTTTTGCCCCAGTCCGCATTGGGAAAGAAAAACTATTCGATTTTTTCTGTGTATTAGTTGGTATGTATGCAGAGTATTAATGATTATGCGCTACTTTAATGGTAAATAAGAAATGTGTTAGTGTTGGAGTTGCTCAAGGATGGTGCTTTCTTTGCAAGTTCCTGATTTCCAAGTTATTTTGCATCTGACCTGTGTTTAAGATCAAAAGTTTGCGTGTCTTATGACGTTTCACTTTACAATAGAGTTGTAGGTGTGATATTTCAAACAATTTGAGTAGTTATTAGTATGAAAGTCGCATACAGTATCTTGAACCAGTTTCATTGGATTAATGAGTCCTAAATATATTTACTAATATTGCTGGTTGAATATCTTATTTGCTCAGTCTAGCATCTGCATAAAACAATGTATACACTTCTCAATATTGTCCACCGAATCAGTTTTGCTGTCTTGTAGATAAATTTTAGAATGCTTCTTTAAGCCTACTGTTGAATGATATTGGGCCAACCTCAGCATTTACTAGAAGAAAATTCCATCTGAAGAACATTAGAGAATGCTTTGATATGTTTCTGATAATAGGGTCAAATCATATCCCAGCTTTGCAATTGCAAGGCTAAATTATGTGTGGTCATCATTTGATGGTTTGATGGGTCCAGCCTTTGGATTGCAAAGTTCTTAAACTGCTTTATGGAGTTAGCTTTCTGATGAGCTAATTCTTAGCACATGCGTACGACAATCTTCGGATTTATCTTTGGCTAATGTTGTGCCATGACCTCAAATATGTATTACTATCCTCCATCACATTTCTTATAATATTTGAAATTCTATTGCACTTTTCGTTTTTGTGGACTTATTTGAACAAAATTCACTGATAATTAATCTTCTTTATAGGGCGTCTGCCATATTTGTTAGTGCCTACGAACCGACAAAGAAGAAATTGGTGAAGATGTTTCCTGAAAGAGTGTTTTTTCTCATTTGGTAGATGAACATGAAATTTTTGAACCTCGTGTGGTTTGATGATTCTTGATTCTTTTCAACTAATTGTCATCAATTTTATATTGGGAATTCCATCATATACTTGTATATGAACAGTTGAAGATAAAAAAACTTCACTAGTCTTCTATCTTGTTGCATCTCCAAAATTTCATTCATCAATTCCATTCTGCATATTCTCCTACTGTAATGTTTCATGACGCCTTTATGCTTTATATTAGGGGGTTTCTACAATAAACACTGCTGAGGTTGACTCAGTATCATGATTATGTAGGTAGTCATCTTAAAGCTTCTTAGTATATATGTAACTAACACCAAAATAATTATATCTTTCCACAAGATTTATGTTGGCTATTTTGGGACTTAATTGTTTCTTGTTCTAAAAATTTGTTAAATTCGTTTTAGATTGCAGGAGTCACTGGGGTGGAAGCATCTTCTCTTATGGCGTACTTTTCATGCCATTGCACTGGCATTTCTCCTTATTTCAGGTGTTGGAGCACTAATTGAGGATAAAGGAATAAGTAAAGGTAATCCCTTTTGGGACGGATTTTTTATGGGTTACAAAAAATATGGGAATTTTCATAGATGGTCAGAAAATAGAAGTTTCTTACGACTTGTTTTTCTCTAGGCCTGGATTAAATGAAGAGGTACAGCCTAGCATGGAGTCTAGTACAAAATTTAGTGATGTCACGGGTGTTGATGAGGCCAAAATGAGCTAGAAAAAATTACAGCGTACCAATATATAGTGCTTTCCTGATTTTGTGAACATGAATCTTGTTTCTCGTGTCTCCTTTCCGCGTATGTTGAGAAAGTTACTTATATAGGTTTAAAATATTCAAGAATGTTACCAACAATATATGATCTCTTTAAATTTTTAGTGGGTTCAGTTAGCAATTCACTAAATCTTGTTTTCAAGCTTCTTATGTTAATTCCAGATGGAAATAGTTTCAGGGTGTAACTTTTTCAAATTCATAGTATCGTATTTTCCTATTGGTTTTCAGTGATCGTGCGAATAAAACTAATATTTGAAATCTGTTCGTATTGTTTGTCAGAAGAGATCAAACTTTATTTCTTTCTTTGCTACCTTGTTAGCTTCCATTTTACTTTTTATGTTTCACGGCCCACACGCTTAGTAAGCATAAAATACATTTTCTTTCATTTTATTTGTTCTTTTTTGTTTTGTTATTTAAATTCTATTAACATGTTGATACTGTATTTTCACTGTTAGTGTAAGACAACGTGGTAACCACAATTCGGTAACCATTATATTTTGGTTCATGCCCTGAACTTTATTAAAACGTTTCTATATTAGCGAAGCGTTTTTTGTGTCACGAGGTTCAGCTTTTTAATAATATCTTTTTGTTGTTGTAGCACTTCACATGTCTTGGAGGTAAGCACCCTGAAGGTTTTTTACTTGTGGGTCCACCGGGGACCGGTAAGACCATGTTAGCGAGAGCCATTGCGGGAGAAGCAGGAGTACTATTCTTCTTCTGCAGCGGGAGCGGGTTTGAGGAAATGTTTGTTGGTGTGGGGGGAAGGAGAGTGAGAGATCTATTTGATGTAGCAAAAAAGCGGTCTCCGTGTATAATTTTCATTGATGAGATGGATGCAATAGGAAGGAGCCATAACCCTGAAAATAACTTTGAATCAGTTGCTTGTCGAGCTTTGATGGATTTAAACAAAATGATGGAATTATAGTTATTGCTGCGACCAACTTATCCAAGTCTTTCGATAAAACACTTATTAGTCCTTGGCGTTTTGACCGTAACATTGTTGTTCCCAATCCTGATGTTGAAGGACGGAGACAGATCATGGAATCTCACATGTCAAAGGTAACTGATTTTTTTTGTATATAATTTCAGCAGAAATTGTTATATTAGTTGTTTGCTCGTCTTTGCAAATCTGACAATGCTTTTGTAACTTGTAAGTTACAAGGGTAAGATTCAAATCCCTCAGTGAATCTTTCAGACTGTTTTCAATATCCAGCTATGTTGTGCTATAAATGCATGACAACTGTATGCCTGACTTGTGGGGTTTTCTCACCAACTAATACCATTTAACAAGTTCTCAAAGGAGAAGATGTGGTTCCAAGTATTTTTGCCAGAGTAACACCTAGTTTCTCAGGTGCAGAACAGGCTCACTCCTGCCTCTCTTCAAGTAATTTGACTGGAGAGAAGGGAAGCCTTGAAGAGCATAGTAACAATGACAGGGAGAAATTGGGTAATGATCAACCACTTAAAAGCGGAAGTCTCTAGCCTAAGAAACATTAAAGCTGCTTAAACACACCCATTGTGCAACAAAAATCACAAAGTATGATCGTCTTTTGACTATGAGCGGTGAGTTTTCATTTTGAACGACTATGCAAGAGTGTGTTGTTTCCAGTTTGTTGTCTTGTTCAGTGTTGCTTGGGGATTGAATTTTTTGTTTGGTGTCTCCTTGTGAAGGATCCCTTTATCTTGCTGGGTCTTGAGTTTACAAGCGTTTGATAGTTGTTTTTTCCTTTTTTCTATTTTTTTATACGAATTTGTGATTGTTGATGCTAATTACTTGTATATTATTAGCATTTGTAAAAGCCATTTATTTATACAAGCGAGTCTCTGGAAATATTTTTCTATAAAACCATATATTCGTCTATTTATTTTTTCATGAATTCGTACTATATGCGATGATGTCGACCATCAACCTAATAGTAAAAGGAAGCAATTGTGTGGAAGATATGTCACCTGAAGAAACTGTCACAGATTAGGGTTTATGATGACAGTTTTGCAGAAATTTTTCTTCCAAGTTATCTACTATGACAGGCTTACCAAGAATGTGTTACTTAAGTACCGCTCATGTGACAGATTGTTCACAAAACTCATACTAAATAGTGAAGATCATAACAGTTGTTTTTAAAAAATGTTACCATAAGTCGTCTGCTATAAAAAATCAGGTTTACGACATGACCGTTTTATTTAGAAAATGTTACTGTAAGTCATCAAGAATGACAGGTTCACGCATAAACTGATACCTTATAGTCATGATTCCGTAACAAATTTTTATAGACCCTTTCGTAATAGAGGCTTTAATGACAGTGCAATTATTTTTCAAAACTGTCACATAAATGTTTTGGTGGCAGTTTTTAACTGTCACATAAGCCCATTTTTTTTACTAGTGTTCAATAATTTGTAGATCCAAACCATGGATTATTAAACACAACAAAACATAAATGATTTGAGAGAGAATAAAAAGGTAATGACCGATTAGTCAAATCATCAGGTTTAGAACTTCAAAATTAAACTTAACCAACAAGACATGTTATTCATAAGTTTACTGAAACCCATGGAAAATAATAATATTAAGAAGAAAAAAAAAATGTCTCTTTCTTCCCGTTAAAAAGGGTGAACCCAAGATCTTATGTGTTGTGACGATGTCCTCTCTTCTGAAATTGACCATTGGTAGGTTGTTAACCATGTAAATTTATTTAAAGTTCTTTTACTTCACAATATATGGATTAGTGTACAATGATGATAACGAGATCATTCCAAATATAAGTACTGATTGTTATCCGTATTCAGAAACTTATGTAATATATTTTATTTTTATGATTGCATAAAAAGTAATTTAACTAATATGAAATCAAAGAAAAGGTAAAAATAATTAATGGATTGAGAATACTGGTTAATGGTTTATCTTCAAATCATAAGACAAACATTTTAACTAATACATAAAGTTGTTACTTAATCCACCATTATTAAAATCCCTAGAACACCCTATCAAGAGCATACTCCGGGGCAATGAGAGATGATTATGTTAAGATTATGAGTAAGTTTACAAGGTTTTGTTATTCTAAGTGAGATAAATTTTCTAAGTATTAAATCTTTTCTCTATATCTGGGTTACAAATATGAGTTTTGTTATTTTTTTGTTATCTATCGCATGTCATTTACTTTGGAGTGAATTTGAGTATTTATAGACTTCAATCTTGGTCTGGTACAACTTCGTTATCACTGGTTAAATCGAACCTTGATGATATATGTACCTTTCGTACCTTCGTTCGTTGTTTACCTACTCCACCTAGATGATGCCACGTGTGCTGAATCCACATGCTGAAAGGCCACATGCTATGCCATTTTTCCATTGAATTTAAACCTGGGTAGACTACTCTAGCACGTTTCTGACCATCCGACAACAACCTAGGTTAGTATGTGTTGATGGTGAGTTTTTGACAAGGGTCAGAATTGTAAAATCGTCCTTCTTCCTAGTTGCAGGAACATAGAAATATCTGCACATATTAGTACGCATACTTCTGACTTCATATCAAAATAATAAATATTATATTCCTACTTATATTCCGCAAGCGAATTGAGGATACAGTCTCTACAAAAGGCTACAGGAATTCCATGCTAACAACGTAGTCAATAATCTCTACATAATAAGTCTCAAGCTCCTAGATGGGTTTCCCACTAGTATAGAGCAACTTAAGTCTTCTCTAAACAAATACAAACATTCTAATCTGGTCTCGTAGACTCCTCAATACTCACAATATTTATGCCATATCGAACTAGTCTCAAGTCGTATAAAATTCCACGACTGAATTCCTTGGACTTTCCTCGAGTGCGCATCGATATTCTAGTAGTATCTACCAAATTCAGGAATAGCTAATGCTTAAACCCCAAAACAACACTTTAGCTTAACGCTTCGTTCGCAACGAACTCGTCTCAAATTGCTCATCTAAGCTTAAATATGCTATCATAGCACTTTTCTTAAATATAAGCCACAAATGATGCACCACTCCTCTTGGATGCACAACAACCAAGAAGCAATGCCATAAAAATGCGTTGATCCTCTGAGCTAGGCTAACCATAGCCTTTTCTCCTATCAGCGCCAAGATAGCACTAGTTATTTGGCTTAGCACCATATTGGCACTAGTTAGCCACCATAGCGCTAAAGTGCTAACTTTACTGGTGCTAACCCTAGCACCTGGGAAGCGCCAACTAACCTACCATGGTTTTAGCTAGCATATTTTGGCCTAATGAGGCCTCAACTAGCATGTCATCACCTTAGCACCTTAACTCTAGCACTAAAAGTGCTAACCCTAACCCTAACGCTAAAGGCGCAAATTTTCTTGGCTAGCTCTAGGCTAACGCGTCCCCGAGCACCGGTCCGTCTAGCTTGATGCGTTCCTGGGCAACAGTCCCATTTGGATGACGTGTCCTCAAGCACTGGCATTACCAAACTAACGCGTCCTCGAGCAATGGCTAGGGACGATGCGCCTTAGCATCCCGAGTATCTCGAGTACGTCCCTACTTGGATCAAATACGCCTATAGTATCTCGAGTACGTCCCTACTTGGCTCAAATACACCCATAGTAGCTCGAGCACACCTATCATGGTTCAAATACGTCTCTACAAACTCGAGCACGCATTCATTGGCTCTAACACATCCCTGCTAGCCTTGGCATCACGTCTCCTTGGCTCCAGCGCGCCTCCAGCTTGGCCATGCTAGCCTCTGCGTCCATAGATCCTCAGCGCCATGGCCTCCTATGCGTTCCATATCCTTAGTGCCATGGCCTCATATGCGTCCTCAATGCCCTAGCTCCTACGCATCTCTATCCAAAGGCTAACGCGTCCCATAATGGCTAGTGCGTCTCTAGCTTCTCTAGCATACCTCATAGGGGCCAGTACGTCCCTAGTATCCTTTATGACTTAGCCAATGAGTCTCAAGTTCTATTACGCCTCTTGTCGTAACACACTCATACTTAGCGACTTAGCCACAAGTACATTAATGTTAAAACCTTAGTGCTAACTGTACTATTGAAGTGTTAACTTCAAACGTTCTTGATACTAGCTTCTTAGCCTTAGTATAATTGATATTTACTAGAGGTTGTGCATATTGATCTTAACTACCACTCAAGAGAGGTTCTCACTTTCCTCAAGACTCTAACAGAATAATTCTCCCCAAAACAGGATATGTCACCAGTTGCAGCAAACCACGATTCCAAACCTATCAACTTCAACAATACCAGAATTAATATTCAAGATGATGAAGAGATCTATATTCAAAGAGGACAATCAAGGAGACCACAATCCAACCTTGGCTCCCATGAAGACATGGAAATACTTTTACATTTTCAAGAGGGACCGGTCTCACTTCATCAACACCAACCTTTTACCCTCTCATCATCCAAAAGATCATTTAACCAAGGGATATATCGCTCGTTATTCTCCCTCTATAATAAGGGATACAAATGTTCAGATATAAAAAGATTATTCCAGACGAACCACGAATATCCTAGGGGCTACATATGCCGATTCAAGGTCCAAAAGTCGTAGAGACATCTGTTGGAGCAGTCGTCTAGTCAGTAAACATTACAACATCCGATCATGAGGTCTTGTCAGAACGTAGGGGTCAAGAGGTAGGCCTCATCTCAACAAGCGTCACGAATCGAGCGCTCACCATCAGCCTCAGCCCCAGCTCCAACCTCAGCCTTAGCACCAGCCAAAAGACAAGCTCTGCTCCACGTCCCAGACAAAACTCTACAACGACAACAACAAAAGCCAAATCCAACTATCACATTCTCAAATTTTCCTTTTCACGTGGAAACCCTTTTATTCTGGTACGAGTCTCTTAACTCAGGTACCAGTCCATTTCATTCTAGTACGATTACCTTCACTTAGGTACCAGACTTTTTCACTTTGGTACGAGTCCCTTCACTCAAGTACCGGTCCATTTAATTCTGGTACGAGTCCCTTCACTCAGGTACCGGTCCATTTCATTCTAGTACAAGTACCTTCACTCAGGTACCAAACCTTTTCACTTTGGTACCAGTACCTTCACTCAAGTACCAGTCCCTTTCACTCTGGTACCAGTCTCTTTACTCATATACCAGTCCCTTCATTACGGTACCAGTTCCTTCAACTAGGCACTATCTACTTCACGCTCCCGTATAGCTCCTGGATAACGATAAATCCATGCAATGCCAAGATCAAAAATCTCATCTTCACATACAATTTCTTCCCATTTTGGGGACGACTCAAATTTCACTCTGGGAAGACGGATCATTATAAATCAGCTTAAAACGATGAAATGGTGAAACCCCCCACCACGAGAATACCCTGGGAGGGTCCTACTGAAGAGGAATAACCTACAATACTCGCATTAGGGGATTCAACTAGCATATTCCATGTTACGGTACCATTCTGCACATCAACGTCAGTAGGAACATCTTCCCCAACAAGTACGCGAAGGGGAGCTTGCATATGGTTTTACAACATGGGGATGTGAACTATCCACATGAAAATAAATGGTAACTCTTGTTCCTTCTCTGACAAGACCAGCTCTCTGATTTGATCATTTCGCCCCTAAAAGTAGAGAGGATCCAGGCATATTAGGTCAGAACATCTCAAACATGAAATTCTTGAGCATGAAACACAAAAACTACTATAGATATTTACAAACATCATATAAATTCATTGTAGAGTGATATTTGAGGTATTTCATGAGCCCAACCTATTACAAGATGTTTCGTAAAAAACCGCGTCAGAAACCGTTTTCACTACCTTTCGGAAACTCTAGAGCTGACAACAATCAGTGATGAATATTGGTATGGTTCTTATATAAAAAGTTTTGTATTGGTGTCTACTACAATGTGTTAAAAGGCGCATCAATTGGACAAGCGAGTTAAGAGTTATGGAAAAAATAGCTAGTGGAGTCGAGTCTGAAAACTGTCAGGATTTTTATGGATACTTCCTGAGTTCTACTGTTCGGTCGTTTTGACGCCCCAAACAAGCTCAAAACCTGGATTTATTTATAATAAGATGTAGGAAATTGTTTTTTTTTATTAAGTATAGATGTGTCAATCATCCAAAATGGAGGTTGTATGAAGACTTTAGAGCGTTTTTCCCAAGCACTATACTTCTGAAATTTTCTAGTGACGGGAATTTATGAAATCCTCTATGAATTTGACTACGGATATGTTTATATGAGAATTTTGAAGAGGTAACATGTTTTATCATGATAATAAGGAGTGGAAACTTACTTGATATAGATCCAACCTAATGGAGGAGTCCAGCGTTACTTCATTACTTAATTCTTTATCGACATCAGCAGATTCAGATTCTTCACAAAGTTCTTCAGTATGGGACGCTTTGTCCAGCTCCTCATCCTCCAGTTTATCTTCATCCTCTATATCCATGGTGTCTCCCAAATCCTCATAAGCATCAACATGGGAGAATTATTCACAATCTTTTTCTTACAGACTGGGGACTATCAAAAGTGCAGGAGTAATATCCACTCAAGGGAGCATAACACGTTCCTGCTGAAAGAAATAAACCAATGAGTCAAGTCATGCTTTGAGTCAAGGAGATTAAAGAAGAATGGCTTTGCATCTTAATAGCCCGGACGACAATGGTGGGTTCAACTTCAATTCAGATGCTCTCCCCAGTCCCAGCACTTCAACGACAGCGAAGGACGGCTCCAACTTTTATGATTTCCCATGTCCTCTCAAATTCTTGGAAGCATGCACCTGTGACGACACTAAAAATTATCTCCTACCTGATAGCGTATCCAAGTGAGTTACACTTGGGGACTGACAACTCCCTCACTTTTAAAAACTTAATACAGTAACAAACTTTGACTAGAAGGTCTGTTCAGCAACGGTACTAGCGAAAAAAAACCTCTACATCAATACCGCAAAAGCCCCCACCTCTTACCTGATCACATCCAGAAAGGTAACCCCATCCTTGTTGCTTATACTTACTTCAACCACATGATTCTACTGTTGGACATGCTCCGGACTCGGAAGTCGCAATCATCCCCAGCTCAGAACTTCAAGGACACAATATCCTCAGATTAGTTTTCTCCTCTCAACTTCTCAAATATTGGTTTACAAGTTTCCATTAAAAAATCCAGTAATATGCTCACCATGGAGAAAATCGCACACCCGGTCCTCCTGGTACCTGTCCTGTCTCATGGTACCTATCGCTTCTCGTGGTACTTGTCATGCTTCCTGGTACCTGTCCTGTCTCATTGTACATGTCCTGTCTCCTAGCACCAGCTCGGTCCACTACTCTATTCCTTGATGCTTCTGTTAGTACCTCTTCAATTTAGAAATTCAGAAATCGACAACAATCGGTGTAGAATGGGTCAAAACATCCTTCACGAGAAATGTTCTTCTATGTCTCTACTATGACATACCAGAAGGGCACCTTAATCGGAGACTTGAACTATGAGATATGGATCTTACTCTAAAGTCTACAAGATCTGAAAAATTCATACGAATTACTAATCATAGATGTTTACGCATGGTTGGATGACCTATCAAACTCCGAATCGAGTGATCCTTTTTGCATATGATAGCTTAGTCTTTTTGCTTCAAAAGTTGGGGTCAAACGTCAAAATCCGACATCTTATGAAACTTCAACAACTTCGGAAGAGAATGGTGTGCAAACTAGGGTTTCCAAACGGGATTCATAAGACTCATCTTTATAGAGACCTCGTCTTCCCTTGGACTTTCATCTTCTCAGACATACTATCCTGTCAGGTCGCACTGCATCTCCCAAGAAAACCTCATCAACCTTTATACGACAAGAGCTCTGAAGTCCACCGCCAACCTTACCTGCAGTTCTGATCTACCATCAGATTCTTATGTCGGTTTCTAATATTTCCAACTTTGCTGCTACTAGATACAACTCAAAGCATCATCTACGGGAGTCCTGTCTCTCAACTACTACCTCATTGCTGACGCTATCACTTGCACTTGATTGCTGCATACTCAAAATCTAAGCAAGTATCGTAACCAACTGCTTGCTTAAAAGGAATTTTAAATCTAAGGATTAACTCTGCATCAAAGACATTACCTGGAGGAGACAAATCTAACAATATTTCTTGCTGGACACATACATGAAGAATTGATCCAGCTGACTTGATCCTCTATTTGAGATAAGGCGGACCTGTTTCAGAAAGAAATAAAGAGAGAAATACATACCATATCCCCTCTTTTGCTCACGACAAGGTGGTATTCCTGGCAAGAACGAAGGCATCTACTAATCCCATCCAAGATACATGCTAAATGGCACTTATCCCAGTACCTAAAAGCCAGAAGATAAGTATATCTTCTTCTACTCTTAAAATATAATTTATGCATATATAATCATTCTAAGCATGTTGTCACCATCTAGTGCTTATTGTGCAACATTCTTGTTCCTAACTAAGAAGGGGACTTAATGTAGATGGCGAGTTTTTAAAAAGGGTCAGAATTATAAAATCGCCATTCTGCCTAGTTGTAGGAACATAGAAATATCCGCACATACAAGTGTGCATACTTCTGACTTCTGATTTCATATCAAAATAAAAAATATGGTATTTCTATTTATATTCCGGAAGCATATTGAGGATACAGTCTCTACAAAAGGCTATAGGCATTCCATGCTAACAATATAGTCTATAATCTCTACATAAAAAGTCTCAAGCTCCTAGATGGGTTGTCCACTAGTATAGAGTAAATTGATTCTTCTCTAAACAACTACAAACATTCTACACTGGCCTCCTCAATACTCATAATATTTATGCCATATCGAACTAGTCTCAAGTCGCATAAAATTCCACGACTGAATTCCTTGAACTTTCCTCGAGTGCGCATCGATATTCTGGTAGTATCTACCAAATCGGGAATAGCTAATGCTTAAACGCCAAAACAACACTTTAGATTAACACTTCGTTCGCAAAGAACTTGTCTCAAATTGCTCATCTGAGTTGATCCAGCTGACTTGATCCTCTATTTGAGATAAGGCGGACCTGTTTCAGAAAGAAATAAAGAGAGAAATACATACCATATCCCCTCTTTTTCTCACGACAAGGTGGTATTCCTGGCAAGAACGAAGGCATCTACTAATCCCATCCAAGATTCATACTAAAGGGCACTTATCCCAGTACCTAAAAGCCAGAAGATAAGTATATCTTCTTCTACTCTTAAAATATAATTTATGCATATATAATCATTCTAAGCATGTTGTCACCATCTAGTGCTTATTGTGCAACATTGTTGTTCCTAACTAAGAAGGGGACTTAATGTAGATGGTGAGTTTTTAAAAAGGGTCAGAATTATAAAATCGCCATTCTGCCTAGTTGTAGGAACATAGAAATATCCGCACATACAACTGTGCATACTTCTGACTTCTGACTTCATATCAAAATAAAAAATATGGTATTTCTATTTATATTCCAGAAGCATATTGAGGATACAGTCTCTACAAAAGGCTATAGGCATTCCATGCTAACAATATAGTCTATAATCTCTACATAAAAAGTCTCAAGCTCCTAGATGGGTTGTCCACTAGTATAGAGTAAATTGATTCTTCTCTAAACAACTACAAACATTCTACACTGGCCTCCTCAATACTCATAATATTTATGCCACATCGAACTAGTCTCAAGTCGCATAAAATTCCACGACTGAATTCCTTGAACTTTCCTCGAGTGCGCATCGATATTCTGGTAGTATCTACCAAATCGGGAATAGCTAATGCTTAAACGCCAAAACAACACTTTAGATTAACACTTCGTTCGCAAAGAACTTGTCTCAAATTGCTCATCTGAGCTTAAATGTGTTATTATTGCACTTTGCTTAAATTTAAGCCACAAATGATGCACCACTCCTCTTGGATGCGCCACAACCAAGAAGCAATTCCATAATAATGCGTTGAACCTATGAGCTAGGATAACCTCTATCTTTTTCTCCTATCAGCGCAAGGATTGCACTAGTTATTTGGCTTAGCACCATATTGGCACTAGTTAGACACCATAGCACTAAAGCGCTAACTTTATTGGTGTTAACCCTAGCACCTGGGAAGCGCCAACTAACTTGGCTCGAATACGCCCATAGTAGCTCGAGTACGTCCCTGCATGGCTCATATACGCCCATAGTAGATCGAGCACGCCTCCCATTAGATATATTTATAGAGGCTATGAGATCAATATAGAATGCACGTAGTTATTTGTAGAGACTGTATTCTTAATTCTCTTGTGGAATATATATCGAGATACAATATTTCATATTTTTTTGTAGAGTCAGAAATATACACGGGTATTTCTATGATTGTGATGCTAGATAGAGGGTGATTTTGTAATTCTAGCTTTTGTGAAAAATCCACCATCAACAATGGCATGATGCTTAAGCTCTCCATCCTTACACTTCAACTCAGCAACTTCGGCACGTGCAGGAGCAGAATAATCATATTATGTACGAGAATAAGACCAATAATACGAACCTGCCCCTAAAATCCTTTCAAAATGCTTTAGTCAATGCATCCACTTCATCTACAGGTATACCCACATCTTATTTTTCTTTAATATCTTCTTCCACCTTCTTAAGGTTATCCTATAATGCCGAGCATAAAATTCTGTAAATATAACCTAAGAACCTAGCTAGTATGAAGTTCAAGAAGACAAGATATCTATGAAACATATCTTGACTCACATAGTAAGGTTTGCGCACTAGGTAGAATTTTCCCACCCTCTTGTGTATGAGTTTTAATCCACACGTCATAGGTAGTGATCTCCACTACAAGATTTATGTTCTCCTAAATTTATAAATACGATTATGTGATCAACATCAATCAATAAACTATGTTTACACCATCTTGTCCAAAAGTTGTGAGATTCACAAATGATATAAGAGGGTCAAAATATACGTACGAGTTCAGCTTCCACCATACTATGTGGTTTGCGACCAGAGGTATGAGTGTAATCATATCTTTGACTTTTCCTCTTAAATCTACTCTACCTTGTTGTTGGACATCATCCTTCTCATTGTCACATAATTTTATCCAGTCCTCTTCTTTCACATTTGGAGGAATATGACTAATCCTTTCTTCATAGCTAGTATATGGATAGTAATGGTCTCTTTGGAACTCATACTTAAATCTCCTCCATGGTGAAGACATCCCCTTTATCATATTTACCTTAGACGTCTCAGGTAATTGATATGCTTTCTAAAAAACAGAGCTTTAATTCTGATGGCTTACTAACTCAAAAAAATTAAACAAAATTATGACATATATAAATCAGATTGAAGTAAGTTTGTACATATTGATAAGTGTATAATTTATAAATTTTAAGTATCATTTCCTTATACTTATTTGCTATATTTTGTGTGAATTACCGTGTGTTAGTATTACTTTTGTAGTCTATGTGTTTTATTAGGTTACTTCTCTGAAACAAGTGAAATGGAGCTTTACAAGAGAAGAATTGACAAAGACCCATTGGATCTCAGTCTATTCCAAAAGCGAAAGAATCCAACAGCGAAAGAACGAGGTCATTCCGACTTCGTATGAAAAAGTTATGAGCGAAATGAATACTAAGGGCAAAAAGGTCATTTTAAAAGAGACTGCTATTGACAACCTGGAATACGCTAAGGGGCACTCAGTTCAAACACTGTTAATGGCTGTGATGGAGTTGTCTGTGTGGGTAAATGCTAGCTGTTGAGAAAGAATGGTTGTGCCAGTGAGCTTGGTGATGGAATCACTGCCATCAATGAAGTAGTGTTGTTGTGATTGATAGCTCGAGAGAATGGAGATTGGTGGATGAGTGCTGCTGCCATTGTGATCAGCGACTGATCATGATCGTGATCAAATGGTGATGGATTTTCGAAGGGTAAGTTTCGAGTTGTAATAGACAATAGTGGATTATTGGAGATATTAGAAGATGTGGGTACTAGTCGGAATTGGTTTCTAAACAACGAAACAGTTCGAGATGATTCAAGTGAGCAGTCGACGAAGAAGAGCTGTGGTTTCTCAGTGTTTGCTGGAAAAGAGGAACTCGGGCCTGGAGGAGAATGGTAGCTGTGATGAATCGATCATGGGAATGGTTGATCTTGGATGATGCCATTGATGGAAGTGAGAGCTTGACAGTGATGGAGATGCTCGAGATGTGGCAGTTAAGAAGATGCAGTGATGGTTGATGCTTTTGTGGCTGTTGAATGCTCAAGGGAACAGGGAGAAGCGTGCGGCTTAAGTTTATAAGGTGGACAAAGTTGGAGAGATTCTTGCTGCGGAATAAAATTCAGGGTAGAAGTTAGGAAAGTTTAACCGTGTTATACACGGAAATGTAGTCGGTGCCTATTTCCTAATTCAATTAGGATTCGAAAAGATCGGTGACCCAACCTCTATAAATAGAGCCGTATACCTCATACACAGATATACTTGGACAGACAGGGAGAAAGGGGAGATAGACCCTCTCACGTATACAGGGATAGAAGACGCCTGGACAGACCTTCCCTCTCACGGACAGAAATACTTTGGAGTGGCGATCGATTCGTCATGACTTCTCGGGTTTGATTTACTTGTTTTCTTAATTATTTTTCATGGATTTTGAGAAATCCATGATGAACTAAACCTTTCTTATTGTTTAGGGATATAGTCCTAAGTTGGAAAACATGTTTATTAATTGAATGGCTCATTCTCATATGTTCATAATCTTTTCAATATCGCTCATGTTCTACCGTTTATACCGCCTTGTATGATGGATTGCTTGTTTATTTAAGTTGCAAATTAGATGAGCATGCATTGACATCTATAACTAAACTAGGGTTTGAGATCCGAAATTGTCAAAAGACCCTTGTTACAAGTAGTATAACATAGTTTTTAACGACGGGATGTTGCCATGCAATTATGTGTAGAAGCGTGACCTAGGTTAAATCCGAGTGGCACTTGCGCCTGATTGCTTAAAATAAACCTCAACTCACAAAGACCAGTGCTTTCATTGGGTTAAACTTGAGTGGCTCTTGCGCCAAGTTATTCGGTGAAAAGGATTCAAAGAGTGGCGCTTTGCGCCTTTGATGATAATAGGAGTTTTGCCGGTTAGGGTTATTGATATTAAGAGTGCATGAATGTTGAGTATGATTTGATTGATAACATGTTGGAAGATGGAAGATGAACTCTCTAACCAATGTTATTTATCTCTGATATTCGTTTTAACCAATTTTCTTTAGTATAATTTAGTTATAATCACAACCAAAACCCCCCATGTTTACATAAGTAATCGAAAGTAATTAACAATCACCTGCCTCTCTGTGGGAACAAACTTGTTCTTATTGCTATACTATAATCTATATTAGTGAGGTAAGAACCTGAATTATTTTGGTTGATTGACAACCGACCACATATAGTTCATTCCAGACACCATCTTTGTAATTTTTCGGCACATCCCTCCAAGTTTTGTAGGAGACAGGGATATGAGTACGAATCAAGGCGCCCTTCTGGTAGCTGAGGTTAGTTGTATTGGGAGAAATGGGAAGTCCATTTTCATATACTACCACTGCTGCCATAATAACCTGTAAAATAACATTTAACAAACATGTATATGTAAAAGAAACGAAACCTACTAAGATTGCGCAAGTGATAAAATAAACAGACCAATCAAACTTCTTAAATAAAACAACCTATTAAAATTGTGCAAGTGATAAAACAATTTTTTATCATAAAACACATCACAATGACGGCATACATCATTCTAAACTACAAAATCGACACACTGAAGTTTTTCTAGACTCTCATTGTCCGCGAGAGCTGACTGATAACTAGTAGGTAATTGAAGTTGATCTACTGCACAAGTTAATATTGTTGTGAATGCAAGACCACAACAAACTCATCATCATCATCTAGAAAGGCCTTTCGAGTATTTTTATGAGTACCATCACCATCTTTTGATAAGTCCTCCATATAGTATAAGCTAGATTCTCTCATACATAGCCTCTTGCAATGCATCCATTAATTACCTTTTATTATGCACCTTTTGAAACCTTTCATTAACCTATAAAGATCAGTAAGAAAAGTTATAACTTCAGTAATGACAGCATTCAAGTTACATATTAAACAACAAAGTAAGTTCTGGTAATTACCTCTCAAACGGATACATTCATATGAATCTAACATGACCGTAGATTAAAGCTTCATCCACTAGATGCAACATCAAGTAAATACTGATAACAAAAAAGGAAGGAGGTAAATGTTTTTCCATACACACATTACTTCCAATAGAGTAACTTTTGCTTTTAAAAGTTTTTCTTTGTTGATAATTAACCTTCGCGCACAATATTTTGAAAAACAAACTTATCCTATGAAAAAAAATCCGTAGATATTTAGGTAGTGAGGGCACCGTATGAACCAGCAAGGGAAACAACTATTGCATGAGAACATGGTAATCATGAGACTTGAAGTTCTTTAGATCAGGAGGATTGATGCTGACGATGTTACAAAAATTGGAAGGGAAACCAAAAGGAATCTTTAAGTTTTTTTAAATAGTACAAAATGCAACTTTCTCCTTTTTTGTTATGGCAAAAGGAACATCTTCTGTAATTGTTTTACATGTCACATCGTCCACTTTCAAGCATAACTTTTTTTTAACCCTCATTGCTTTCATATATTTAAGTGCACTGTGACCACCCTTTGACTTGCTATTTCCCATAATAGTGTTAACAAGATGCTAAGTTATGTTCTTCTCTGTATGCATAACATCTATAACATGTCGGACCGGATTTGAACCCCCAATTCAACAAATCATGAAGAATAGACCTTCGGGAAAATAACGAGTGGTCATGAATCTCCTCTTCTACATAGGCATCATATTCATTTTCCCTCAGGTTTCCTTTTACGTTTCAGTCGACTTGCTACTGATGGTTACCAACCTTGGTTCCGATATTAGCTACTAGCTTTTGAACTTGCAACCATGTTAGTGGACATGGAGATAAACTGCGATCTACCCCTCTATGGAAATTGGTTTTATCATCTCGATATTTGTGTTTCAATGGCAGCCATCTTCGGTGTCCCATATAACAAATCTTCTTACTAAACGATAGATATCCAGAAAATGTTCCTTTTCCACGAGTAGCACAAGCATAGTACCCATGAGTGAAACATCCAAATAAAGTTCTTAATGCCAGAAAATCATGAATATCCCATAACAATCTTGCTTTCATCAGAAATTCAGTTTTAGTGAAAGAGTCGTATCTGATAAAACCTTCATTCCATAATTATATCAACTCATATAGCAGTGGTTGTAAGTAAACACCAATATATTTACCTAGTTCTCTTGCGTCTAATATCAGAAAATATAACATTGAGAACCCGTGTTTCATGCACATCGAAGGAGGAAGGTTGTACAGATAGAGAATTACATGCCAACATCTATGACTAGGACCGAAACATCTATTCGGGTTGAAGCCATCAGTTATTATCCCAAGTGTTATATTCCTTGGTTCCTCGGTCACTCTCTAACCTGGATTCTTTCATATGGTGGTTTTCTCCTAAATCAATAGTTAAGCATGAGAATAATGTTCTTTGGCACTTCTAACTTCTTATTGTTAGTGCATAGAAACTTTATGTCTTCTTAGCTCTTTGGATGCTTGTGACTTTGAAGTAGGAGTATGTTTTGTGGGTATACCTCTTGTAAACCCTCACGAGACTATAACTCGTCCACTAGGTACACCTAGAGTTTAAAGGCTTGTTGCACATGCTAAGTTTAACTGTGTCCTCAACGAAAGGGAGTTGTTGTATTTTAGGTTAGTTTAGGATATATAGTTTTCTCGAGGACTAGCAAAAGCTAAGTATGGGGGAATTTGATAAGTGCATATTTTACATATTTAGTGTGTCAATTTCATGCACTTATTTGCTAGATTTCTTGTGAATTATTGTATATTACGTTTTTTTTTGTTTATTTATCCTTTATCAGGTGGAATCATCCAAAACAAGTGCTACAAGTGAAGAAGGGTCAAAGACCAGGTGTAACTCGTCCAAATATAGGACGAAAAAATGAAGCCAACGGCGAAAGGACGAGGTCATTCCGAGGTCGTATGAAGTAGTTGTAGCCGAAACAAGAACTAAGGGTAAAATGGTCATTTCAAGAGCCACAACATTTGGAACTTTGTCGTCGTTAAGGGGCGGATGAAGTTCAAATAAGCACCTGCACTATTACTCATGGCTTCCGAGTTTTAAATATTATTAAGGGCACCAACAAGTTTACTCGAGGCAACTCTTCTCTTTCTTCTTCATAATGCGAACACGCTCGAGTTGTTGATAGGTTGGGTTGATCTCAATCCGAGAAAACAGAGGCGAGATGAGCTGGTGTGGAGAAGATTTCTGAGCAAGAAAAAAAAAGGAAAAGTGATAGAGAAGAATTTTCTACAGAGTAGGTATATCAGGTTGGATACATCATCTCATCTCGCCAATCAGGAGCCGCAGTCATCTCATTAAGTTACTTTGCATAGAACCGAATCAATAGCACTTAATTTCAAAAGCAGAAAACTCTACTTCACTAACTTTCAATCCTTATCAAGCCAAGACTTGCATGAGAAGGGATTTTGTTTATGAGCCTATAAATAGCCTTGTTTAGTCGATGTTAAAACACATAGAAACAATACAGAAAAGATACAGAGAAATAATTGGAGAAGCATAGGCGGCTTGGAGGGAGTAGACTTTGGCTACGACGATTTTTTCGGTTTGTAATTTTTAGTTGTATTTTTTATTTTTTTATTTAATTCTTAAATATCTATTAGTTATGTCTAGCTAATTTCTTAATTGATTGAGGATGATTTCCTAGTTCTAAATATAATTTAAATTATTTATAAAAATCTATTTTGAGTTCTTCACATAAGAGTAATTTTGTATTTGGGTCGTAAGTTTTGGTATGATAGAGTGTTTGGGTCGTAAATTTGTCCAGTGGTGTGTTTGGGTCGTAAGACCGTCAGTCAACGTGGTCAAGATAACCGGCCGTTAGACCCAAATTTTACAAGTTTGCCATTCTGTTAACATACATCACCACTCGCCAATTTTATTAAAAATCGCCGATTAATTGCCGATTAATCTCAGAAATCGTCAATTAATCTCTGAAGCCTTTTCCTATTTCTGTTTTCCTGGGTTATAATCTCTGAAGCCTTTTCATGCCTGCAGTTCAATATTTACTAGAACCATTGCATTCACCACCATAACAAGAAAACTTAACAAAAAACACATTGGCATCACAACAAAATAAGATTTTTAAGGATTTAAACAAGTTATACAATTGTAGAGTAGAGTATTTGGTTTGACAAGACAAAAAAAAAAGTTAAAAACTGTTAGGAGAGTTTAATTGCAGTAGTTTAAAGCTTAATTGAGATAACTAGATAGTCAATAACAAAAGTAATATACCTAATACCATTTAACCCCAAAAGTAGAATTGTTGGTTTTCTTTAGCTGTGGTTGGTCTTGACTGTGCCCCAAAAGGGAAGCAGGCCTTGTTGATGTAGTAGGATGTTGTGTGATTGTAGATGCCTGAGATGATGCCTGGCTAGTTTCTCAAACTCCATCACTAACTTGCATATAGGCATTGCCCTCAATTTAAGAATCCATTTGTTAAAAGATTCACTGAAATTGTTAGTGATATGCTCACATCTAGAAGTATGCTCAAACTTGTGCCTTGTCCATTCTTCCTTTGGATGAGATTCTAACCAGATTCTGGCCTCTTGATTCAAGTCTTCCACTTGTTGCGTCCAAAACTGGTAATCTATCTCGTTGTAGCTTTTTGCTGCCTTCCAAACAAGTTCCTCTAAATAAGCGCCAGGGTGCTTCATCTTCATGTTCTTGTACAAGTGTCTGAAGCAAAACCTATGATAGTGTTTGACATGTGCAAATTGTCTAGCCACACCATCAATTAAACCTTAAAACAAAAAGCATCATCAAATTACAACAATGTTAACTATTACTAACAATGTTAACTAAGAATGTGCATTGCTAAAAAACTGGTGTAATACCTTTTTGCTGATCAGAAATAAATGTAATTGGCTTATCTTGAATGGTCGCATGTGGCGCAAGAATAGACAAGAACTTATTCCAAGTTTCCTTGCATTCGTTTCTGCAAAAATATATGGCAAGGGGAAATATACCATTATTGTTGTCCAAAGCCATAGCAGCCAAGATCATTCCTGGATACTTCCCTTTTAAAAAGGTACCATCTAATCCAATAATCATTCTGCAACCATTAAGAAAACCATCTAGACTAGCCTTGTACATAATGAACAGCCCTGCAAATTTTTCATTCACACCTTCTTTACTCCAAGTTGCCACACTGCCTGGATTTGCTAATTGAATCTGTCTACACAGTTCTGGTACTTGCCTACAAAAAACAATAAAAATAAAATAAAATCAAAAAGCAAGAAAACAAAAAGACACTGTCTTCAAATGACCTAAAAACCTTCTCTAGACATATGTGCCTAGCATGCCAAGCAGTCCAATATGAGATATCCACTTTATACTTTCTCTTCACCCTATCTTTAATTTGTGATGGCTTGCAGTCAATATGGTCAGAAACATACCCCATTATCTTTGAAGCAACCCATCTTGCATTAGCCATAGGATTTTTCAAACCTATATACAAACAACAAACATCAAAATTTTAATAAGCACAAAATAATGAGACACAAAATAAGGAGACATGAAAAAGGAGCACACACCTTTAGGTTTACATTTATGTTTCAAGTCTCCAGATTTGCACCTAAATGTGGTCTTATCAAAGGTTGGATAACAGTTAACTCTCCAAGTACATCCTTCAGCTGCACATCTCCATTCTTGCCTTTTTTTTCAGTATTCATTATCTTTTTCATACTAAAATGCCTCTTAATTGCTAACTCTCTCAAGTACTTCCTACAGTGAATAAATGTTGGCCATTCCATGCCAATATATAACTGATCTGTGGGAGATTTTGCAACACTAAACTCATCATCCACATCTTCATTTTCATACAGATTTTAGGTGCTTTTAATGAATTCACCATGATCAATTTCTTCAAGTCTACAAACCTCAGCTTCAGAACTACCCCCATCATTCACCAACCTGTGTACAAACAGATGGCTTTAAATTTGCCAACGCAAACTATAGAAACCCAAAATTTAAGAACTCTACTACTTAAAAGTTAAAAACCCTTAACACCCATTGTCAAAACCCTAAAAACAAAACAAAAAATTAACAAAATTACTTACCTAAAAACATTGTTCTTCATCATAGGCTTGATTGTTAATCGATTAATATTAGTAAAATCCTTTTCAATTTGAGATCAATTTATAAAACCCCTAATTGATCGTTGTTTTTCCCTCTCTGTCGTTTTTTCTTTGCAGGCAGGAAAAGGCTTCAGAGATTATAACCCAGGAAAATAGAAATAGGAAAAGGCTTCAGAGATTAATTGACGATTTCTGAGATTAATCGGCAATTAATCGGCGATTTTTCAAATAATCGGCGAGTGGTGATGTATGTTAACGGAATGGCAAACTTGTAAAATTTGGGTCTAACCGCCGGTTATCTTGACCACGTTGACTGACGGTCTTACGACCCAAACACACCACTGGACAAATTTACGACCCAAACACTCTATCATACCAAAACTTACGACCCAAATACAAAATTACTCTTCACATAATAATGGTTTATTTTACTAAAATTAATGTTTAAGATTATTTATAAGAAAAAATTAGGTGGACAACTGAATTAATTTGTTAATTAGTCTAAATCTAGTAAGAGTTGGGGTATCCGTAATTGTATCATAACATCTTACATAAGTAGAAAACGTGAGACCTTGTAGAGGGATTCTGTTAAGCAATCACGTGTAAAAAAACACTAGAAAGTGGATCGAGCGTACTGAGTTAACTACTAGGATCAAACCTAAATTCACAAACCCTAAAGCGTTCGACTGAGTTATGCCTTGAGAGCGTACTTCAGGGTTGTTCAGCCGAATAAAATTTGGAGACTAAACGTATCGGTTGTCCAGTGATATAAGGAATTTTGGGGATAACTAAGCGTACTTGTTATCCTACGGTTGGTGATAATTTGTGCTTAACAATAATTAGGTGGATATACTAATTTAATAAATATTTAGTAACGAAAAAGGATTCCTTGATCATATTTCTCATCATTGTTTTCAACCTAATACCCTTAATTTATTTTACATTTTATTTTATTTAAAATCTTTTACAAAACCCCCTTTGTGAGATTTTTCAACAACTAAACCTCTTAGCTCTTAGAGAGATCGAACCTTACTTCTATTATATTATTTATGAATTGAGTGGAAAATAAGATAATTAATTTGTTGCACCTACGACACACATCAACAACATTAGAAATAGCCTGAGTATAAAAGCACGAAGTGCACTGCTTGTGTAAGGAGAAACGCATGTGACATCGAAACACACATCTTATCCATTTTCCCAGTGATATGCTAAAATATCCGCAGGTCGCAAAGCACTATCACTGTCAGATAGAAAACCCAATGATACCTCTTTTCTGGAAGGCACCCCATCTTTGAAGCATATGTTTGATAATACATCTTTTACTCAGTCGTGACGAAATTTGAGCGCTATATCACTAGCATAATGTAGTGTGTGATCCCCGAAAATGTCAATTTCCCTGTTACAACTTGAACAAAGACCGTCTTCATCGAAGAGAGGCATACCCAAACAATAGCGTAGTATGGAGCTAAACTGTCTGGTCCCAATGCTTTGGTTTATCCCATTAATTGGTACACCCATTATATAGTCTTGGGAATGTTTAACCTTGTTACACTTCCACAAGATTGAAACTCGGTCAGGTACTTGGAACTTGATTGGTATCTCCTTCGTAATAACGTCTAATTAGATTACTTCCAAGGAACGCATGGGTGGGGGGTAGTGTCGTAGACATTGAAAGTAGAAGGAGATAAGCCGCATATCTGCAAGAAGTTATGAAGCGAATATTGGTATGTGTTGCTTGCAGCCAATCCTGAAGGAGATTGTAATATGATTCCTTAAAGTGATTGATTCTGGATATATGAGGATAAAAAATAATACTGGATTGTATCTTCCATTGAATATATGCCAAGGCCACCAGTTTTAATGGGCAAGGATGCTAGGAGTTGCTGAATAGGACCGAAGCCAGCCCCGTCACAGGTAATAATTTGTCTCAAGTGCAAGAAGAGGTGGTGATCAAAATAAACCTTAGCTAGGAGGAGCGCAAGAGGATTGGTGGTGCGCATGGTGAAGTAGAGACGAGAAACACCGGTGCAGTTGCATAGCAACAATAACTCACTTTGTGGATCTTTGAGATTGCGAATCGAGAACATAAGATGGATTGTTTTCTGAACCTTGTGCATCACCATGTCACTACAAAATTGAGTATCCAGGATCAGTGGACCACCAAGGAGTTTCACTCCTATAGAAGGTCTCTCAATTTTGGCAGGAAGCAAGTCTTCTGTATTGCATCTAGGATCAATATTAGGCAAAAAAAGCTATGTTTTGCTGATGTTGAGGTGTAAACCATGTTTCGTACCTTCATTTTTAATAATGCTCAAAGATTTGGTAATGTGTAATTGAAGACAGAATTTTATGAATGCAAACTAGATTATCTTTGGGATAGATCTCTATTATGTTCTTATTTTGAATAGATGAAGCCATCTATTTTATAGTCTTATCGTGAACACACCTATTTCTCGTAAGTTTTGGAAGTTGTGAAGAGATGGATAAGTGATGATCATGGAGATGGTAGTGGATTCATGTCCGATAAGTCAGGAAAACTATATGACCACTACTCTTCATCCCATCAACTACTCCTAACCGTCCCACTACTTCTTATCTTCTCATCATGGATGTGTTTCCACATTGCACATTGTCGTAGACCGCCAAACCAATACCCCAATAAGAATCCCCCTATGTGATGTATTTGTTATGTCGTAAAAAAATACTAAAGTCATGAATTACTGCCATTTTAGTTAGGTTACGTCAATAACCTGCTAAACTAGTGGAGCCAGTCGCTCAGTTGTTAAGTAGACTGATCAATGTCAAGTCTAGTGAATATAGTAATTTTAGTAGTCATGCACTAGCTTAGAAGCAACATGTCATAAATTTGGAAGTGTTTAAAGTCAAGGATTTGTAGAAGTTCTCGAGAACCAGACAAAAAAGTAATTAACATATCCTTAAGAGATAGGATAGGGTAAGGCAATAGCAGGCCCCTGAGGGTCGGTAGTTCATAAGGGACGCTTCCTCGGGGTCGAAGAAGAGTGGGCGCTATCTTGGAGCTAGCGTCAAACCTATAACGCGTCCCTGAGGGACGTTCCATACTAGAGACGCTCCCGAGGGACGGGAATAAGTTGGCGCTAGCTTGGAGATGGCGTCATGAAAAGGTTCCTCGAGGACCAACCATTAGGCCATGAAACGTCCTCGAGGATTGGCTAGGGTTTCAAGGTTGCTTCCTTGAGGACTGGCTATTGAGCCATGACGTGTCCTCCAGGAACGGTTATAGATTTAGGTTGTGTTTTTGGACTGAACATCAATTTGAGATGTGTCTTCGAGAACAGAACGTAAATTGATGTTATTTGAGCATTGATGCGCATTCGAAGCAAGTTCAAGTAATTCAGCCGTGGAAGTTATGCGACTTGGGACTAGTTCGATATGGCATAAATATTAGATATATTTAGAGAGGCTATGGGATCAATATAGAATGCACGTAGTTATTTGTAGAGACTGTATTCTTAATTCTCTTGCGGAATGTATATAGAGATACAATATTTCATATTTTTTTGTAGAGTCAGAAATATACGCGGGTATTTCTATGATTCTGATGCTAGATAGAGGGTGATTTTGTAATTCTAGCTTTTGTGAAAAATCCACCATCAACAATGGTCTGATGTTAATCGTAAAACAATCTCTTCGTGAAACAATCTCTATGGAAACTCTGGCTCTATCTCTTGCCAAAGAGACATATTCGATGAACTTATCTTCACATTGTGGTGATATTCAAAGACGGATATAGAAACATAAAAAATGATGGGATTCCACATAATAAAATTAAAAAAGCCGGATTAGAAGGCATAACTAAAAAAACATATGCAACTGTCAAATTTAAGAGTGAACATTTAGAAAAAGTACTTATACCTATACTGAGTGTGTGATACGCACGGGCGCAAATTTTATAATGTTCTAAAGAAAAGAATCTGATTATTTAATGGGAAAAGGTCCAATTAGCTACAATTGATTTGCCATAAGCCGTGTTTAAAGTACAACTAACCAAAACTTTCTTCCAAAGGGTGTGTAATAGTTAACTCAAAAAAGAACTCTCGAGGAGCCAAATCTCAATTTTAGTGGACAATCCTTTGATTGTAATGTTTTCGATTGACGAAGGGTTTTTCTTTTGTCCTAAACTTTAAGATAGTTGAGAGAATCTAAAATATTGGACACACTAGAACAAAATCAATTCATCTAATCCCTCTCCACTAGTGGGCTCTTTAGTTTAAGTTAAAACTGCATTAATACAATAAAAAATAATTATAATATAGCTTTGTTTACATTACAAATAGAGACAGTATGAAATGTGGGCACGAAAGAAAAGCATGTATGGTTTAAATTTCAAACTTGGGCTTTGTAATTTTCTGCTTCTTTGACTTACACTACTACGTACATAGTTTGATTATGGCCGAAATTTTTTTGCATGTAAAGCTAAACTCATATGCTCGATAATTTTATATGCCACTTCAAAAACTTTAAAAACACTAATTAATCATTAAGTTGTCTATGTTGTCATTTTGTCCCCATTATGCAGATCACGTTCACATGGAGTTAGTGAAAAATTAATCTTAATAATATCCACCTGGAAACAAAAAGCAGAGAAGTTAGACAAGAGGACATACCAAGAATCTCTCATTGGTGAATTTGACAGCCGATGGTTGGCTTGTTGTGACCCCTTATTATGAGCATCTCGAAGAATATGGACAAGTTCGGTCATCTTTTCTAATAAGAAGATTAAGGGTTCCAATTTTTACTCTAGTTTCTTTATTCAGCATGGGAATTACTAATCGATTTCCAAAATCGCACTGTGTAATAAATTTTGTGAATGTGACTTGAAAACCCAACTTGTTGAAAATCGCATTTGTGATTTTGCAGGTAGAATAAATTCAAGGTATTTTATAGAACCATAATATTATTTGTCTTTCATGGATTTCTTATAAATTATGGAACTAGTCAGCTCCAATAGGCTCACCCAGAGACTAGACGCACCAAGGCCCATCGCAGCACAGGCTTGCCCATTAGGAGTGTACAGATTCTTCACCCATAACAACCTAGTTTAAGAGGGAAATTTGCTTTGAATGTTGTCGGCATAATTTGAATTCCATGACTGGCTTTTAATGATCCGTGATCATTTTACACTGTCAAATTAAAAATCAATTGTTGCCCCGATTAAAATATAACTAACCTCTCCATGGTCTCTTCTTATTCATCAAAGTATCCAACGGATTGATATGGATATTCCATGGTACCACTACTTCGCCTAATGGCCAATACTGATTACCATCCTTGGAATGGACTTCACTGTTTTTATGGCAAGAGGGGCCAATTAACTATATTGCATCGCGCATTGGCGTACCCTGGCTGCCTGACATTGAATCCTTATCCCAAGTCTTATTAAATCTCTGTTTTATAAAGGGAGGAGTCACTTACCCCCAAATAACAACTGCTTGTATTATGTTTGTTCTTCGGAAGAGATTCTTCATCCTAAATTTAGTAACAATCTTTAATTAGTATTTTTATCATTTCGTGTCATGGTCATTGAATTAGTATATTTTTTTGAGAATTTATGAGTCAAGGGAAAATGGGTCTATTGTTCAAGATTCCATAGTTTATAATTTTAGAGGACATGAAAAAATAAAAAATAGGTGAAATGGACGTAAAAGACAAGACAATTATGTCCTTCATCTTTATATTTATTTCTTTTTTATCTTTTCTCTCTTCAATTTAAAAACAAATCACAAAAACATTCATAACTTTCAAAATATATATCCGATTTTAATAAAGCTTATATTTTTGGAAAGGATTTTAAATTATCTACAAAACAAGATCCATTGTTGATAGTAGATTCAAAAAAAAATCGAAAAAAAATAGCTATGATGAAACTGGTTGCATCTTGAATTAAAATAAAAAAAAAAAATTATTAAAAGAATAACTTGGATGAAACTGGATGCATCCTGATTTAAATTAAGAAAATAAAAATAGTCGAATAATAGCTAGGATGAAACTGGTTGCATTCTGGTTTAAAATAAAAATTGAAAAAAAATATTCGAAAATACCCATGATGAATCTGGTTGCATCCTAACTTGAAATTTTTTTCATCCATGTTTATACTAGTATGAAGCTAGTATCATCATACTCAAAACACTCTCAAAAAATTGGTACACGGCTCAAAAGTGCTTGAGAAGAAGAAAATAAGCTAAAAATAATAAAACAGGAAATCTGCAACGTTTTTCTGGGGTTACAGATTAACTGTTGCAATGAAGCTGGAGATAAACGTTGCAAAGCTGAAGATAAACGTTGTTGATTGGTTGAAGGAACCGTTGCAGCTGAAGATAAACGTTGTTGATTGGTTGAAGAAACCGTTACAGCTGAAGATAAACGTTGCAAACCTAAAGATAAACGTTGTTGGTGGGTTGAGGAAACCGTTGCCTTTTCTCTGTTCTTCCCGTCTTCTTCAGCAGCAGCAGCACATAATTTTTCTGAATTGATTTTCGCTCTGTTTAGCTTCATGAGCTCGACCCAACCTTCCTAACCTCTTTTGCGACTCAACCAAACCTTTTTATACACCACATGAGCAAGAATTCTCATTTTTCTGAATAATGAAACCACTTTTGCTTGCTCTTGTAGTTGCAATACCACAACAACTTTTACATCAACAATTATACTAAGGCGTGTACTATATATAGATATCTAGATCTTCATATATATATAAAGAATCTTGTGTGGTTGATGAATATCAGATAAATAAATTATAGTAAGTATATGTATTAAAGTGAGTATAAGCATACAGTGAAAATCATTTTGGTTTGCTTAAAAAAAACAAGAAAACAGTTAAACAATGTTGTCTGTTAATCTCTGTCTTCTCTACGTACAGAAAAAAAGAAAAGAAAAGAGAAGAAGTAGGGAAGAGGAGATGAACATAGCTTTCTGACCCTACAAATGGAGGTGATGAAGAAAGGGTATATTGGAACATTAATTTTATTTTTTTTGGATAAAATATCTAAATTAGATATTTAAAAAGTATCTCTTAGAAATATGGATATTAAGATAGTATCATATTTTAAAAGTTTTATACACCCATAAAAACTAAATTATAAACTATTGATAACTATTATAAAAGTGAAGAACATTGCATATTTAGAGAATATACCCACAACACTTAAAATTATATATATGCGAGATACAATAGATACAATAATATATTAGATTAGTGAAGAAGTTCAAGTAACAGAGTGTACCTAAGCAGTTTAGCAAAAAGCAAAAAGAACGTACCTATTGGCTATTGGTGGTCTGTATGGTTATTTTTCTATATAAAACCTTAACACTTTCGGATTTTGCCTTTTCCAAAATTATATATACCTAAACGAAGATTTTTGTGCTTTCTGGTATTTAATCATTTGAATAATAATTAGAGTGGAGTTCACAATATCGTCCGTTGGCATAAATTAGAATTTGGACTAGACCTGATAAACTGTTTAATCT
The DNA here is from genome assembly GCA_023531435.1 of Papaver californicum. Classification (NCBI taxonomy): domain Eukaryota; kingdom Viridiplantae; phylum Streptophyta; class Magnoliopsida; order Ranunculales; family Papaveraceae; genus Papaver; species Papaver californicum. Next base: position 2,240,856 of record JAJJMC010010584.1, on the reverse strand, counting down.
CCCAAAATGCTTTTATAGCTCAATCGATTAAAGCAGCGGGGGTGGTCGTAAGTTAAACTCTCGATTGTAGATAGTAAAATATTGTATTTATTTATACAGTAAAACCTTTATAAATTAATAATGTTGGGACCGGGATATTTTATTAATTTAGTGAGATATTATTATATCGATAAATTAATAATTTATTAATTTAAAGAGGTTTTACGTATTACCTTTAAATTTTCAAGTCCAATGTACTAGTTACAATGTATATTAGTTAGAGATGAAAAATAAATTACAAAAACAAGTTCCAAGGCACATTTTATGAAAGTACATTCACAAAAAGTTAGTTCATGGTACCAAAAAGTTGGTCCATGGTACCAACGCAGTACATTAAACATGGTTAGAAATTGATCACTATAAAATGTCCATTGAAAAATTTTAAAATCACATCAACTATGGCTCAGAAACTAAAAGGTGTTCAAAAATCAACAATGACCGATCAACAACGAAAATTGTTATGCGAGTATAAGAGAGATCACCAAGGATGCACTCAACAAGATTTGGTGCAGTGGGTTGACAAAACTTTCAATTTGAAAGTTAGTCAAGGAACAATATCAAACACTCTCAAGCGATCATCAGAGTTCCTATCAGCTGACTTTGACAAAGGTGGATCTTCCAAGCGTCACGAACCAGCCATGTACCCGGACATGGAGAAAGTTGTTTATGAATGGTTTCTCCAACATCAAGAGCGTGTGAATATAACAGGAGAGCTAATCATAGAGAAGGCGGTTGAGGCGCTGAAGCTTTTGTATCCACAGGATTCTTCAGAGCATAAACTTTCACAAGGATGGCTTGAGAAATTTAAGTTAAGGCATGGTATCAAATCATATCGCCGTTTCGGAGAAAGTGGCCAGTCGACACACATGACATGGAGAAGAAATTGGAGTCTATAAGGGAAAAAATTGATCAATTTCCTATGAAAGATGTTTTTAATATGGATGAAACTGGTTTGTTTTACAGGTTACAAGCTAACCATTCACTTGCAACAAAACAACTTGAAGGTAGGAAACAGGACAAGGAAAGACTTACAATTGTTATTTGTTGCAATGAGGATGGCTCGAAAAAAATTCCTCTATGGATCATTGGTAAGTATGCAAAGCCACGTTGTTTTAAGAATATCAACATGAATAGCCTAGATTGTGAATACCGTGCCAACAAAAGAGCATGGATGACTGGGTTGCTTTTCGAAGAATATGTTCGTTGGCTGGATGAAAAAATGCACGGTCGAAAAATTCTCTTGGTAGTGGATAATTGTCCAGCCCATTCAAACAATATCCAAGGGTTGCAAAACATTGAGTTGTTTTTTCTACCGCCAAACATGACTTCAAAAATTCAACCATGTGATGCTGGGATAATTAGAGCCTTTAAAATGTACTACCGTAAAAGGTTTTACAGTAAGATTTTGGAAGGTTATGAGTTGGACATTTCTTCTCCGGAAAAGATTAATGTTTTAGATGCTATCAATTTAGCCGTCTCATCTTGGAGAAATGTGCAACAAGAGGCCATAGCAAATTGCTTTCGACACTGTAAAATTCGTTCGGCGAATCCAACCGGCTCAAGTGATTTAAACGATGTAAATTCTGGGGAAGACATTCGTGAGCTTGAGAACTTGATTACAGGTATGCATTATCGGCACAAAATGGATGTGAATCACTTGCTAGATTATCCTGGTGAAAATAATGAATGTTACGAGGTTCAAAGCATTGAAGAAATTATGGCGGATACCATTCAAAATCCGGTCGATGACGAAGTTGAGGATGATTCAATAGCTTTGGAACCGATCACTCGGAAAGAAGCATTGCAAGCGGCAACAACTCTTCACAACTTTTTGTTGCAATATGAGAAGACAATGCCCCAACTCTTAAGTGCAATGAGGAGATTTAAAGATGAACTCAATATAGATTTGAAGTTCAACAAAAAACAAATGACTATAGATTCATTTTTTACTAGACAATCTTAGAATTTGAAATCTTTTAGTAATTATTAATTTATAGTTTCATTGGGACCAATATATATACACTGGGATTTCAAAAAAGTTATTACCTTATTATTTTATCGATTGGGGTCCAATTTTATACTGGTCCCAAGTTGGGACTGGACAAATTATTAATTTTATCGAGGTTATTAATTTATCGAGTATTAATTTATAGAGGTTTTACAGTAGTTGTAATCTATCAGTGTCAATAGCTGGAAGCCACGAAAAAACCAAGAGTCAAAATTTTTAACTGCCTGAATCACGTAACAGCAGTTAAGGCTACGCGATAACAACTCGAATTATAAAAACATGTTTACAGCTATCTAGAGAACAGAAAGCTGAAGAGTAAAGCATCTGGAACGAAGAGCTGGCTAGACATTGAGGATATGGATTTTGGAGCTGAAGGCAACTGAGCTATCTGTAGCTGAAAAGATGAGTACCTGAAGAGATGAAATATATAAAAGAGAAGATCAGACATCTCCAGCTATGAGGCGGAAAATGTAAAGTGATTTGTTGGGTCCCAATGATACATGATATATAATTGGTCCTCACTTATCACATAAATAACATGTGGATCATCTCTTGTATATATAGCCGGTAAGACTCATTTTGTAGATCAGAATTCATTCTATCAATAAACTTACTCCCTACGTTTCAAAATATTTGTCCTCTATTTCATTTCCGTCAGTTTCAAAATTGTGTCCAGCTTCTGTTCATAGTCATATTATCTCGATAACTCTCAAATATACCCTTGATTTTTTATACTTATAAACTTATTTTTAATGGGACCCAGTTTAAAATCTTAAATAATATTTGTATAATAAGGAAACAAATGTGATAATATCTTTATTGCTTATAATTCATTCCTTTTAAAAACAATATGATATTCTTAATTTTAGTAATAATAAAGCATTTAGTAGGGGTAATTTTGGATATTCCTCCGTTCTCCTTAATATTTTGACTTAGTCAAAGCGGACATATATTTTAAACCGGAGGGAGTAATATTTAATTTCTCTTTACTAATTATTTGCTTCTCCTCTACACCTTCTAGAAAACTCCATTAACGAGTACAAAAACCCTAGTTTAAGGTTCTAGATTCTAAACAGTTACAAAGTAACAACGAATCATCCAAGCAAATTTCATCTCAACTGAAATCTAAATATTGTAAAGGTACGATTCCTGATCAGGAAATTACCGCACCATCATTGGTGCTAGAAACAACTTTGAAACTATGATTTTAACAGTTTTTCATGTTAAAATCATATTCTCTAATGTCAATTAAGCATTTAATTCTCAAAAATCACTTTAGATGATGTTTTTTTTTTTTGCATAGTTCGTATCGAATTCTGAGTTTTCCTTCTAAAATACATAGTAATACATGTTTTCAGAGAGTAGTTTCTACTCAAAACAGCTTACTTGCATAATCTTATAATTATCATGAAGATCTTAATGATTTTGAAATTATCAGCTATATAAAATTCAGATCTGATATATTATGTTTTCATAATTATAATACATTGATTCAACGATGATTCAAATGGACTATGATGGAGAAACAATGTGATTGCTCAAACCGACTTCAGAGATTTTTTGCATAAATTTGAAGTATCTCTTGATTTAATACAATAATCTTAATGATATTATATGCATGACTAACATCAATTATAGATATATGATTTAAGATTTCAATATCAAGAAAAAAATCAAGTTCATTCGTGATTTTGCAAAATCTTGATTCGTCGTAATGAATTTGATTTCCGGTAACTATTTTGATATTTATCTTACATGAAAAGCTAGATTTGTAACTACATAATAACATTATATGTTTATTTTCAGCAATCAAATTAATTTTAAGTGTACTTTTTCTATTTATTGCATACTTTCATCCATGCAGATCATACATATTTCAGCATAGATATGCTTAATATGTATTATCGTTATCATTACTTCTTTAAAATTATCTAAACCTTGACATAATATAAAAAATCATGTTTAAATAACATCTACTGACATGATTATTGGGTGTTAATGATATTTTCAGAAACTATATATCTGTAACACATCTAGTATAAATTATTCCAAATAGGTAGAAACCTATGGAAAACTGAAAATAAATCAATAAGGATAATATATATATACAATTGGCGAATATATGTTTTTGTGAAGATGATGTAAAGAAGATTAACGCCTAGATCTGGTGTAACTTCAATTTAGAGATCACTCATCGAGCCAACTGTTTCAGATGTGGACACAGAGATGAGAGATCCAAGACCGTCTCAACCAGCACAAGGGAACACACACACAACAACAACAATTGTGGATAACTCAACTACTACAGTATCTGAAATAACGCCAACTTGAACCATAGCTCCATCATTAAGCCAGACCTCAGCAACAGTAACAGTCGCAACCCCATCTATAACAGTCTTGGGCCCAGATAGACTTCCACAAGGCATTATAATTAAGTCGACATCATCTGCGAGGAACAAAGAAACATAAGAAGAGCCACCAATAACACAGCTACCAACAGTCAATAATCCACATACAACAGTCAACATCCTTCAAGCGATGCTAGCTGAACTTCTCAGATCAATAACAATGCTAACTAAATAAGTTAATCGGCTAGAAATTCTAGAAATACCTCAACCAAATACGTATCCATAAGATCTCGATCAATATTATCTGAGTAAGTTACCTCATCCAATAATTTAACAACCTAATTCACATAATCGTTGTCTGAATATCCCATCTTTACAAGAAACTAGAAACCACATGTAAAACCAGTCATGACCTCCATACAAACACTTTTCTAGTTAACATGGATCTTCACCCAGGCATATCATCTCAGAACTAGAACCAATTATAAATATGGTCAATTCAGCAAGAAAATCAAAGGAAATATGATTGAAAAGGATACTCAAAGAACAAGAAGAAAAAAAATCAAAACTCTAATCAACAAGCCAAAAAGTGATCTTACATTCGGATTCCGAGATAGACCATTATTAGTCAGATCATAGAATGCATGCTACCAGAAAAATTTCATGTAACATCATTTTCCCACTTTAAAGGAGATACAGATCCAAATGAACATATTTTCTATTATGAGTAGATGATGGTATTGCATCTCGATAAACCCTGAGTATGGATATATTCTTCCATTCATGCTTGCAGGATGATGCACTAATATGGTTCAGATGCTACCACCAAACTCAATAAAAAAAGTTTGAAGACATAAAATGATTCGTCCAGAATTACTCTTGTAATATCAGGCAAGGCAACGTGCTAGAAGAGCTGGTAGGAGTAGTTTAGGGTGAATATTTATCGTTCGTAGACTTTCTCATAGAATTTAAAGAAGTTGCATCACCCATCGATAAGATAACTGAGGATCTACTTTGTGTCATATTCAAGAAATCATTACTAAAAGGAGACATAAGAAGTTTTTGTTGGAACTCAAATATATACCTTGGAAGAATTATACGGTATAACTGGAAATTTCACTAGAAGAGAACAAGACATCATGCATATAATCTCTCACCATAAGGTCTTCAGCAAGTCAAGTCATGGACCTCAAAAGAAATCATTCTCCTAGGTATGAAGAAAAACCACCTAAGAGAAGGAATTTCAGAGAAGAGGATGATAAAAGGTGAAAAGAGGAATCCAAGAAATTCACAAAGCTCAACGCTACACATGAAATGATTCTCTATTTCATAAGAGACAAGCCATACTTTGTACAATCAAACAAAATGAGGAGCGAATGAAGAGGAAAAGCATATTGCGTTTATCATGGTGCGAGAGGTCACAACACAAATGAATGCAAGAAACTGATAAAATTCATTTATAGCTAGTAAATGATGATCATCTGAAAGAATTCGTCCATCTTGAAGCAGGATCAAGTTCAGGATGTAAATTTCCAGCTAAAATCTCGAAAGGATGTGTAAACATGATTCACTAAACACCGAGAGTTGAAGCAAAAGATGACCCAAAAGGGAAAAAGAGGACATTCGAGATCCTTACTACAAGTATACATCACAGCTGTGAGAACCTTATCTTACCTCTAACTGACATCACATTCTCCTCGAGAGATCTAGCTGGAGTAACTTTCCCCCACAATGATGGTCTAGTTGTCGAAATGGAGATAGATGGTCGGGATTGTAAGAAAATCCTAATTGACCAAGGCTCAACCTGTAACACCATCTACCTCCAAGTAGCATAAAAAATGGGATTAGTAAGAGAAGGAATGATGAAAAGAAATGGCTCAATAATTATAGGCTTCAACGGCTCAAAAACATATCCAATAGGAGAGTTACCACTAACTGTAAGAGCGGGACCAGTCTTGATAGATGTAGCATTTCTAGTGATGAACATCGGGTTGCCATATAACATGATCCTTGGAACAGAATAACTATATGCTTTACAAGATATCCCGTCTGCATACCATCAAAAGCTGAAATTTGGAACCACAATGGGAGAATATGTAATATCTGGAAACGAAGCAGTATCAAGAGGTATAACATCCAACAACGCCAGGTGATGGAGGAAAAAGATTTAAAACTAAACAACTGAAAAATAACATACGGAAATTCTACACCTAGAGTAAATGATGTGGAAGCTATAATAAAAAAAGAAGAAAAAAAAGTCAGAACTGGAATATTATCAACTGTAAATCAGGAACAAAACTCTGAAGAATAGAAGATCGAAGAAAATTTATCAAACTAAAAGTCGATGAAGAAGCAATCACCAACTAGTAACACAATAAAGGTTTACCAAGTCTGAAAAGAAGATGTTCGAAGGTACCAGATGTTTGAGGATAACAGATGTAATATAATCGAAGAACAATTCACAAGGAAGTAGAACAATACACAATTCAAGAAAAATCTGGAAAACCACACATGAGGTAACCTGATATCACATTTAAGTACAATTGAGATGAATTTCAAAAAAAATAAAATAAATCATATAACCCCAAAATCTCCTATTGATAAATTCAAATACTTTAAATTTCCAAGATTTATCTATCTGTTATCTATATTGTTTATTATCTCTTATCACTTGAACGCTAATCTTCAATTTCTATTTTTATCCTATTTAATCTCATCTTTTCATCTATATCGTCAATTAGATGAGACGTATTAATCAAGTAAAATTAACATCAAAAGAAGCTGATATCTAGAAAATGACTAGCTGAAAGCTATATATTAATAAGCTAAAAAATATAGATTATAGCTAAAAGTATAGTTTAAATATGGTCACAATGATAGAACAGAAGCTGAAAAAATACGAGATATTCGATAAGCATAAATAAATTATGAAATGATATCAAAAACTAATGTGGAAAAAATATATGAACTGTAATGCTAGATATAGATAATTAATACTCTTGATTTCCATGAACAGGAAGTAAATCATATGAACAACGGAAAGAAATAATGAATGAAGCCGAGACTCTGAATTCTCTTATCCGAGAAGAATGATAAAACGGTTAGAGGTTAAGAGTTAAGAAAAAACGGCTATATGAAATAGAAGAACTAATCAATGGAAAAGATCCAATAACTCAAAATGATAAAACTGAATAGAAGAATTATAAAACTGAGTATAAAATATCTGAAAATTCTACAATGATTACAATAAAAAAGAATGAACAATGTTCTTTACAGTTTTTCTCCTGATACAACTTTATTTCTCTACAACTATTTAACTTTTACATCCTTTTAGATTTATAACCTTTCAGCTCTACAACTTAAAGCTAATGTACAAGAGTTTATCTTGGTATATTTAAATATCGTTTATCTATCTTAATATTTAAAGATAAAAAACACCACATGATCAGCTAGTCCAGGTCCGTCTAAAAAAGCCCGATGATCAATTATGAAAGTTAAAGTGATCTATAACTGAAATCTATTTGAAAAACAATCATACATCTATAAGCTAAAAAATCAGATTGTAATTACAACAAAACAGAACAAAAACCTATAAAGAACAAAAATAGAGATTGTCTAAAAAATAAGAGAGCTCAAAATTTGTAATTCGAAATGTTAGAAAATGCAAAGGCGGTGTGGGAAATAATAAACCACTATCTAGTCAACACGGTCATGATTTTAAAAGCTAACAAAACCTAAGACCAACAACTATGAAAATAAAAGAGTTAAAGAACCTATCCTGGTGAGAGAGTAAGTCGTATTAGTACTCACCAACCGACTTCAGACCAGTAGTTTGATAGTATGAAGGGACCCTAGCCGGTACCTCGAAATAAGAGCTGTTACAGCCACACTAAATGAGATGAAACTGTAGTCCCTAGTGTGAAAGCAAATTCCATAAAAAAATAGAAAACAATGATAAGCGGGACGAATTATAGAACAAAAATTAGGACAGGAAATCATATGTCAAGTCTCTCAGGTTAAAAATAATCTGAAAATGAATAAATCTCAAGCTAACTCAAAATTCTACACTTGGAGAAAGAAAAGAAAATCTAAAAAAAAAGTTTTTTTGGCTCATATGAAAAATTAAGAGCAAAAAGTTTAATCTCTTAAATAATAAACTGGAAAAGACGAAGTCTTCAATAATCTAGAAGATCAACAGCTAAATTTTTTAACTGAGACATTAAAGTAAAGAGAAAAAAGTTACATGAACATAAAGTAAACAACTAAGAGCTAGAGTTAAAAAAGAGAGCTCATTTATGATCAAACAAATGAAAGCGCATAACTAAAATCACAGAAAGTTGAAACAACATATGAAATAATGGATATGGATATAAACTATAACAGGTGCAAATAAGACAAAAAGAACGCAGTTAACTGAGAAAATAGTGTAATAGACTAACTATTGCATATATTACCAAAAAAAAAGGGAAGATACAACTTGAAATACAATAGAAAACTCCATACAACGGAAACCCATAATCATCAGAATAATTATTTTTCTCTGCATCAGAATTATCTTCATCTGGACTAGAATTCTCTTCATCTGGATCAGAATGAACCATCCTTAGATGGGCTACTGCTAGAAGAATGTGCATATGTTGATTGATCTGCATATTTAGTTTGTTTCTGGATGATGTTGGGGACGTCATTAACTACCACCCTTATTTCAGAAGATAATTGAGAAGTTAAACCCGATATGGCATCTATCACAGATTCCAATAGAGGAACAATAACGACAAGAATAAAAGAATGAGAAGTCGAAGTTTGCTCAGATGAAACTTTATTATAGGAAGTGGGAGAGATGAATTTGATACGTTATGAGGAAAACCAGAAGACAAGGTTCCTCCTTGTTGCAGCAAAGTAACACTTCGATTTAGTTGTTCAATCACCTTATTTTTCTCAGATAACTGACGCTTGAGATATGCTTCAGATGCCTGAGATTGGGCTAGCTCCGATTTAAGTGTTTTTACCTCTTCAAGAGAATTTCTTAGCTCCAATTCAACCTCATTATTACGATCTATGATACTATCTAAATGAACGCGAAGATGCAACAAAAAATGAAGATAAGAAAAATATGGATTATATGCGATTATAAATAAATAAATAAATAATCAATATAGCGATAATATACCTACCTGAAAAAAATGTTGATTAGTCTCAGACTTAAGAGTTGACGAAGAAGGTTGTTTATAAACCAACAACGAATTGTCAACTCTATGACTTTCATAAGAATTCAAACAACTGAGATTATTGAGAATCCAAGTCGACTAACTTTACCCTTCCCCAAATTTTTTGAATAAGATTTGGAAGGATCCCTTGAACGAGACTTTTTTTTATTGGGAACTGGGATAAAAGAGGAAGTAGCCTTGTCAAACTCTCATAAATCATCATTAGCACCAGAAATAACGATAAGGTTTTCCGGTTTAGAACGGTCAAGAGGAAGTGGTTCCCCAATTGCATCTACAAATACCGATGAATCTGGATGGTAAGATTTAGATTTCTTCATTAACAAACAAATAAAATCTACAATAAATAAGAGTTGAATGAAAAAGAATATGCAAATCGAATCAGGGGTTCAAATAAATATTTACCTAGGGCGTTTGGTTCTAGAAAATTGGAAGAGTTCAATTTTGAATTTTGAGGAAATTCATTATCTCGGAATCTACAAGTCGAGATCATCCGAGTAATCGCAGACTTATCTTTCCCAAGATCCAAACTATTATAAAAATATCGAACCTTGGCCTCATCAGAAAGTGGATGAGATTTTTACCTAAATAATATAAGACATGAAAATAAAAATCTCAATAATAAACATGAGGTCGACAACTAAATTAACTTGAACAAAGTTAAAAGTAACCCTATTCTAAATCAGCTGAAATAAAATATAGCTTGAGAACTGAAACACTTACAGGATACAACCTTTTGAGAGAAGAAAGTTTTGACTCTCTTACCATCGTCAGTAGGAGGTGGACCAAAATCCCAATCACCTAAAATAAGGATGGGACAGGACCCATCATTGATAATGGAAAAATGAAGTTTTCTCCTTTGCAGTCAAAAATCCAATACCGAAACTGGTACAATACCCTCTTCTAGAAATATAAAGTAGATTTAAAGATTTTCCTGGAGATTTAATTGAATATCTCTGAAAGATATCCATTGTGGTATCTTTACTAGCTTCTTATTTAACCGATTCATTGAAAGAAATAACTTTGTTCATTGAATAATATAATCTGTGATTCATCTGTCCATGAGCAAGACCAACCAGTGTGAGATATTCTTGAATAAGGGGATGAAAAGGGAGGGTCATAAACTTAAAAAGGGACTCCGAAATCAGAAATTCATCCTGAGAATAATCCTGGATTCGAGGAATTGAAGAATAAAAAGGAACCTTACAAATTCTAATCTTTAAGAAACAGATAGTTGTTGTAAATTCCTGATGTGGATGGAAGAGGATTTGTCGGAAGAACTTCCTGATCAACTTCATCAGTTTGATGAGATACCAAAGTAAAATTTGGATTGTTATCATCTCTTTGTAAAGATGACGAAAGAGTTTTTTCGTCAAAATTGACATCCTGATCCAAATCAAAGTCAATATTTTGATCAAATTGATCAACCTGATTGTCTGATAAAGAACCATTGAAATAGGAAAGAGCGGGAATACAGATTGAAAACTGAGAGATTGAAAAGATTAAAGATTCAAAGGTTGAGGAACAATGACTTACAAATACGCTACAACTCTTTTTTGTATGAAAGACAAAAACTTGGGAAAGATGAAACAACTAAACACGTGTTAATAACACCTCAGAGCTAACTAACAAATAAATGACATGTGTGAAAGTAAAAACCTTTTATGGGAAGTAACTTAAGCATGATATAAAAAGTAATAATCACCCACCAAAGTTGAGAACTTTGGGTATTCAGGATGAGGTGAACAAAACTTCAAAAACACATTAGATATCTTGCTAATAAAGATAAGATATGACATTAATAACAGCAACATAGGAAAGAAGTCATAAAAAATAATTCAAAAAGGTTATGGAAGTTTAAAAGCCATAATGATTTATCTGAAAAATCGAACTAACAAGTTAATCAAAATTCAGTGCTGAAACTAATTTTTAATGAAACTGGGGGAAATATAAGGTGATAGTCATACAAAAAAACAATCAGAAAATATCTCACACAAGGTAAGGTATCCCATATAAGTGCACATATGGAAGACCAGCTAAAAGGATATCAAAAGGTATTTAAATATATGTAATTAAAACTCTAGGTTGAATATAAACAACTATGTAGTTGTATCATATATAGTCGTACAAGCTATAAGTACATATTAGCTAAGCCACAACTAAAGAAAATAAGAACTGCTGAAACATTTACCTAAGGAACTGATGTTATACGAACTACAATTTAATTAAAGCTAACTCTCAAATTAGCTTTAATGAAACGAGGGGCAAATATGTATATGTAGATGACAAAATACGCATCTACCCATAGCTTGAAGCCATCAGTGCAGTAGTTGGAAGTTATAAAGAAATCTACAGTCGAGATCTTTAACTGTCTGAATCACGTGACAACAGCTAAGGCCATGTTATAACAACTCGAGTTATACAAACATGTTTTACAGCTATCTAAAAAATAAAGCTGAGAGCTGAAGAGTAAAGCACCCAGAATTAAGAGTTGGTTGGATATCAAGGACCTGAACTTCGGAGCTCAAGGAAGCTGAGCTATCTGTGAGCTAACAAGATGAGTACCTGAAGAGCTGGAATATACAGGAGTGAAGATCAGACGTCTCCATCTATGAGGCGAGAAATATAAAGTAATCTGCTGGGTCCCAGTGATATATGATATGTAATTGGTCCCCACTAATCACACAAATAACATGTGGATCATCTCTTGTATATATAGCCAGTAAGGCTCAATTTGTAGATCAGAATTCATTCCATCAATAAACATAATATTTAATTTTAATTTACTAATTGTTTTCTTCTCCTCTACACCTTCCAGAAAACTCCATTAACAAATACAAAAACCCTAGTTTAAGGTTCTAGATTCTAACAGTTACAAAGTAACATCGGATCATCCAAGCAAATTTATATCTCAACCAAAATCTGAATATTGTGATGGTATAATTTCTGGCAAACAAATTATCACACCATCATCGATAAAAGCATATTTAATTTTTTGAAATATTCTTAACATCTACTTTCCATTTTAAACGCATAGAGATTGGAAAGTACATAATCGATATGTTAGTTTCTTTTATTACTCATTCGAGAATGAATTGATGGGTTACATGTTCACTTATAAAATGTAAAATGCATCAATCTAGATTAAATGTAATTCATCTGCCCATGTTTGGTTAACTACATCTCACCCTTCAGATCTACTAAGAACAGGAAAAGATAGTCTTATTCTTCTATATTTTTTACACCTTACTTCCCTTTTCAATAGTATTCCCGGGATTGTTCTCGAGTTCCTTATAGTTTTGGGTACAACATTGTCCTTCTGCATCAAAGCTTGCATGAATACTGTAAAAGACATAGAAAAGAACAACGATGCCCGAAAAAATCGCAAATCTGATATAAGAGGGACCATCTTGACAACCCAATAAAAAAACATCTAAGAAGACAGAAATAGAAGGAATCCATGGCATCAGAGGAACACCCCAATACTCAGGTTTTCGGGCTTGAGGCACAAGCATATTAAAAGCTAGTAAAATTCCAACCAAGATACCCGTACAGATACCAAGTATGACTGATTTTGTCTTCCCTGGTGAAGCAAATTGCCAAAGGAAAGTGAATAAAATGGCAATGAAAGAAAAGGAGAAAAGAAACGTTAATGTTGGCCATGGATTTGTCGTTCCAATTGAAACATAACGTCGATAGATTACTGCATTAGCTACCATGTAGAAGACAAATAGTGTACCGATCGATACCAGGTTTAGAAGGACATTGAGGTCAGTGAACAGGGATATCACTGCTGTTAAAAGTCCTGCAAAAATGAGAGTGATTCAAACACAACCACATTAAAAGGCTATCTTAATGAAATATCAACTCAAATGAAAAATCCAAATGAAGCAAGATGTAGATCAAATTTTAAATTAAGCCAAGACTAGAATTTATTTTACATCCCCCGCAAAGTACTCGTGTGAGTTAATAATAAGAAAGAGTAATTTGAATGAAATGCTTAAGCATATTTTATTAGTTCGATTGAGTTCTCCATAGAAACTTAAACTTTTGACAATGACAAGCAAATTCCGGAGATATTTATGATAAATATATTTGCTTAATCAAACAGTAAATCATAATATAACCAATTTATAGGAAAGTGGCAATGTATATTCTGTACACAGGTAATTTAATAATACGGGTCACTGCTCATCAGGATTTCCCTTTAATTAGTCATTAAATCCAAAAATAAATGGGAAAAATTATTCATTAATCCAGTTTCTATACGATTTCACTGTACCCAGAAGAAAGTGAAAAGTAACAAAGGATGGGGGCCATGGGGCCCAAGCGTAACGGCCTAACGGCCTTAGCTTACCTGGACAAAAGATGTGGGGAACTATGGTACGCGTACGTTAGTGATAAAGCAGAGATAAAGTGTAAAAGAGGCGTACGGAGTTTTTGTAAACATTCAGCGTTACCTAGAAAAGCTGAAGCGTTGACAGGAGTTGACGTTTTAGGGTGGACCCTAGCAAACCAAGATGGAACAACATTAGACCGTCCGATTGCACATAGATAACGAGCTTGACCTAACATCGAAACCATCAAAGATGTTAATATACCAAAACTAGCCCCACCACCTATCGCATTTGAAACCCATCCCCAACCGTCTGATCCTTTAAATGCTGATGAAAATGGAGCTTCAATATCTATCTGCAGATCATCACACAGTTCACCTCAAAACAATAATTTTCTTCCACAATTGTATGACTAAGGATAAAATAGTAATTGAATTGACCGTATACAATAAGACTGTAACCGTTCTGGAAAATTAAATGTTTTTTTGAAACTAGCTAGTATTAGCTTATGTAGGTTCTAAGAAGAGATAAAATAGACATTCATGCGCTTTCTTTCTTCTAAAGTGAAGAAGAAAGAAAGAAAGAAAGCTCATTGATGAGGGTGAGGAGTAGGGTTTGTTTGGTTACTTACTGAATCATAAGGAACAAGTCTAGACATTGAAGCAGCCATCAAACAGTAAAGTATAGTGACAAGAAAGACAGAACCAGAAACACCAATAGGGATGTCTTTCATAGGGTTTTTAACTTCTTCAGCCATTGTTGAAACAGCGTCGTATCCGATATAACTTAGATAAACCATTGATGCTCCATTGAAAACTCCTGATATTCCGTATGGGAAAAATCCACTTGGGTTTTTATCTGGATTTGCTGGTTCTGTAAAATTCTTTGAATCTCCTTTCCAAAATCCTATCACTATAATAAATCCTATAAACAGTATGTGTAAAGCTGTCAACACCATATTCATCACTGAACTTTCTCTTGTACTGTAACAAAAAAAAAAAACAAACAGAGTAAGTTTCAATTGAATAAATTCTCTGAATTCTTTCAAGAAATTGTTGCAACCTAAGTACAGCTTCTGTTAGTATGTATTACCTGTGACAAATGATGAGTGAAATAATCAAAACGACAGCAACAGCAATGAAATCAAGTTGATTAAACCCATCAGGAAGTCCAGAAACAGTTATTCTCCATTTCTCTGTTGCAGACATTCCAAAAGCTGTTCCTAAATAAGCAGTAAAGCTTCTAGCAACAGCAGCATTAGAAAAGACATACTCCATTACTAAATTAGCACCAGTTAAAAACGCAGCAAATTCCCCTGTAAAAAAACCCAAAACCCACTAATCACTAAAAAAAATAGCAGAAAATATAAGGGAAGAACACAAATAAAAATGTGCATACCGAAGGTGATTCTGAGATAACTGAAAGCACCACCAGCAACAGGCATATCAACAGCAAATTCAGTATAACAAAAAGCAGAGAGAAGAGCACAAAGACCAGCAACCGCATAAGAAATAATAACAGCTGGACCAGCATAAAGTCTAGTAGCTCTACCGGTAGTAACAAAAACACCAGCACCAACCATACCACCAATTCCAAACCCAACCAAATCATACCATCTTAAACTTTTATGCATGTCTGGACCGGATCGTGCTTTAACTCGGCTCATTTCTTCAAATGTTGTTGTTCCTGAACCGGCCTTCCGGTTTAATCTTTTTGGGATCTCAATTATTGCTTTACCATATGATCTCAAACTTGAAAACGATGATGTTGTTGATGATGATCCTTGGCTTTCTCCCATCTCTATTTTATCTTACTTTCACTCAGTCTCTCTATCTAGAAATGGAACACGATTTCAAAGAAGGAAGGAATGGAACAGAAGAAATGAGAGAGAAATGACGATGAATGTGACTGTATAAAAAGTAACGGTGGGTGTGGTACTCATAGCGGAGGTGACGTGGATTTGGGATTATGAGATTTTCAGGGAAATTGATTTAGGTAATTCATTCATTAATTATTTTTTTTGTGGGCAATTGTATTGAATGCTAAATTATTATCGTCATTATGTTTCAAAAAGAAAAAAAGATCATCGTCATGGTTAAAATACGTTGTATTGAAATCCGGTTTTCACGAAATCAGTCGTACTGTTAAAATACTATCTCGAGATTTGCCACTTGTGATAACTAAATATATATGGATCACATTATCCAAGTGTTTGGATTTTTCAGCTTCAATTTTCGGAAAGTCGTGTAAATTAAAAATATTAATTAACGTTTGGAAATTTCTTAAGCAACATACTAAATTTGGAGAATGTGACTAGAGGGCATGTTTTGAGGGGAGGCAACGTATGTTTATCAAAATGGACACAAGTTTAGATGAAAAGAATCAATTTAAACCTGTTATTCTTTGAAATGAAAGTGCTGGACATATGAAATGAATTCTAAGATTTTTCATATGAAAATATAACTTCTTAACAGCTATACTAGTGCAGTTGATTGTCTGGTGATGTGGGTATTTTTGTATTTAAATTAAGCAAAATCTACATTATATGTGTAGTTTATCAAGTAATAATTAAATTGATAGTTGCCTTTGGGGTTCCACGGAGAAAAAGGCGTGTGTGACATCGGATTATAGTAAACGAGCCAAGTGCTAACTAGGCTTTAAATGAGGACCATGTTACTTGAGATGCCAAATATGGCTAGAATCCAGATATGGATGCAAAATGGTTACTAATAATTCTACAATGGGACCTCGGTAAGAAGTGGTACTACGTCAATTGTCAAAGTGTGGGGCCCCGCTGGAACACTTTTAGTCGTTTGGGCTCGATCGCTGGACATTTGGAGGGATATATGAGTTCAGTCTTATCTATTCTAAAACAAACCAACCTTAGAGCAATTCCAGTAGACATTATTATATAAGTTAATTTATCAAACTAGGTGAATAAGAATATTTGATTTTGGGCAGTGGGGAATAGGTTAAATGAAGCATACTGAATCGATCGAGCCGTCTTAATGGCTCTAATCCAACGACTTTCACTTCTCCCCCTTTAAATTCAACCAATTTCAACTCCAAAATCACACCTTCTCCACTCAAAAATTCTTCTACTTTCACTTAAATCTTAATCTTTCCATCTCACACTTTTGATCTCAACTTCTGCTAAAAAAATCAAAAAAAGTAATGGCCAGCTCATCACAAACATAGCATACTGAATCAGGAAAGGGTTCAACGAAGCCTCGCAGTCCAAGGTTTAATCTTATAGAAGATAAAGCTATCTGCAGAGGATATGTATCATGTACGCTTGATGTTGTCAATGGTGTTAGTCAACAGCATACAACGCTTTGGAAGAAAAAAAATTCAAAATTTTTACG
The DNA here is from genome assembly GCA_023531435.1 of Papaver californicum. Lineage (NCBI taxonomy): Eukaryota > Viridiplantae > Streptophyta > Magnoliopsida > Ranunculales > Papaveraceae > Papaver > Papaver californicum. Next base: position 2,223,534 of record JAJJMC010010584.1, on the reverse strand, counting down.
AGGAAACTGGGAATCCAAATAAACGTGACTTCTCCGGGTTGTCAGGTCGTTTTCAAGTAATCAACAAAGACACGAGCGCTTGGGTAGGTTTGATGATGCAAGTGAATCGCCAAGAAGGAAGCGGTGATACTGAAGAAAATATAGTGAGTTAGTTGCATTTCAAATTGTATAATTGATTTTTAAACTTTTATCAAGTTGTTGTAATAACTAATTTTTAAATGTTGAAACTGCAGATTTGAAAAACTTGAGAGGCATGGAAACTCAAAGAAGGATCAGGTTTCAAATACGAAGAATGTTTCCATATCCTCAAAGTCCTGAACCGATTTAACCCCGAACTGTTGAACGGATATCAAGTACCAAAGCAAACCCCATACGAGACGGCAAACGTTTCTCAAGGGTATCTTTCTACTTATTCTTCACCAGAAACAACCTCAACCTCGTAACCCAACATAGAGGTATCCCAGCATGCTAATACTAACTTTAAAGTTAATACAGAATGATATGATGGACCAGGAAACATAAAAGCTAAAAGGATTAGAAAGGTGGCTCAAGAAGCCACTGGATCTTCAACTTCAGATGTCAACTTTCAAAAAAAATTTGAAAAACAAGAAAAGACTGATATTAGTAAAATGGTAGAACGTAAGAAAATGAGTGCATAAATTAGAAGAGGTCGAAAGGCCCTTGAACAAAATCTTTTTAATGCTCACATGAGAAGAATCTTAGGAATGGACACGTCAAAGATGAATCAGACTCAACTGCGAATATGGCAAGAAGAAATAAATAAAATTGAAGCATAGAAGGCACAATAATACCCAAACTGATCAGTTGACGTTGATTTTGATGTCGAGGAGAATGAGGATATCAATAATGCCATTGTTCCACTGGACTAGTTTTAGTTTTAAATTTTGGATGTATTCCTTTGTTTTGCACTCAATTTAAGCATTAGGTTTAAATTTTAATGTAATCATTTACTTTCAATTTCAATCTCAGTGTTGTTTTTTCACCAATTTGATCCTTAATATCAATTTCAATATTTGGTCCTTAAATTACACATATAAAATTAAAATAAAATAAATAAAATGATTCAAATAATAACTAAATAGTTCAAAAAATAAAACTAAATAGTGTGAGGGTTTCTTCTTCCAAAATCATCCTATAAGTATGCAGTGAGATCCTCCCTTATCCTAACATATAATCCTATGTGTTCAATTCTCGCTTTTACCATTTTATACTCTCTTGCTGACACATCGTGAAGGGGTTGAACATCTTTCCTCAAATCTTGATGTGGATAACTTGTCCAACTGGGATCCCGTTGAGTCTCCTCGATTACCATATTATGAAAAATGATGCAGGTGAGCATAACCCTACTCATTTCTATTGGTTTGGTCCACAAATTATATGGAACTTCTTATTCGAAACTCCGAGTGCTCGTTTGACATCCTTCCTGACCGTCATCTGCTTCCCGTAAAATGTTGTTTTGCACGTTCACCTTGGGCTACCTAAGTGTAAGCTTGAACTAAAGTTGACCACTGTAGATAAATTCCATCCGCCAAAAAATACCCACTCTAATTGTTATTGTCATTGACGGTAAAATTTGAAGCTGGAGTAGCTCCATACTTCATCTCTTCAAACGGAGGCGATTTATGCAAAACATTGATGTCGTTATTTGAACCCGGTAGTCCAAAAACACATGCCATATCCAGTAAATATAAGAGGCTGCCGCTTCTAAAACAACAGTTGATTTTGTAAAGTGGCCCTTGTATTGACCCTCTCATGTATAAGTACATCCATGCAACACCCAATGTATGCAATCAAGGCTACCGATCATTCCATGAAATCCTCTTTTGGTGTTTTTCAGCTAGTAGTCGGTCGATATCATCTTGCATTGGTTGTCATAAAAAACGTGGACCAAAATGGTTGACTACATTTTTGCAAAACATTTTGAGATTTTCTTATGTTGTTGTTTTTGCCATATGACAATACTCATCACAGGCATCCGCTGTCACACCATAAGCTAAAATTCTTAGGGCTGCAGTGAGCTTTTGTTCAGGACTATGTCCTCGTATGTTTAGTGCATCAAATTGATAATTGAATTTAGGGCTCCTATAACCTGCATGACCAAGTGTTGTGGCATGCGGAAGCGACGTTAAAAATATTCATCATAGTAGACACTTCTATCAATAAGATAATTTTTTGACCTTGTTGGAGCCATAGTTCCCCTATCATTTGTGCTTCTTCATTTCCTGCTTCGGGATCCATAAGTTGAGATCAAGAGTTTAAGATAGAAAGATTAAGATTTAAGTGAAAACAAAAGAATTTTTAAGTGGAAAAGGCGTGATTTTGGAGTTGAAATTGGTTGAATATATAGATAAATGAGAGTTGTTAAGAGTCAACCGTTGTCGACTCAACCTGATCCGCTCGTCTCAAATTGATTCGATCGACTCAACTTGATTCTTGAAGGGAACCCCCCTCCCCACCCCCCCACCACCCCCCCAATTAGCAATTTTTCAACCCATTTTTTGGCCTTGCCCCATCCTATTGTGGGGTGACAATTGGAAAATTAGCCAATATACCCACCCCACTGGCTTTGCTCTTAGTTGAAGCTATAGTTTTTTTTTCTTTCTATTTTTTCCCTTAGTTTTGTTTTCTCTTCAATACCCTACATAAAATCAATAGGGGCATTAATGTATTTAAGCAAATAAAAAAAATTGTTTTCTGGTTTTACTCATATTCTTATATATTCATTGGAAGGCTATAAAAGTAATTGAAAGTGTATAAACGGAATATCAATATAAACTCAGATTTATTCCCCTATTTTTGTGTTCCTACCTTCCCCTATCTTTATTTGATAATTAAACTTTGTAGATATAACTGTATGGGCATATTTGTAAGTTTATTTTAAAAAATAAATAAGATTATAGGGGTATAATAGTAATTTCAATGTAAACTTAATTTTATAGTTCTATTAGTTTGATGCATATATATATATATATATATATATTATTTTTGATAAAAATGCCTCTTTTAACAGGACTAAGAGAACCCAAAACTAACAAGTCTCGGTGTTGTAACACCCATAACGTTGTTTTGAAAAGAAGAAAATGTAAAGCTACGCATATTTCCAATCCAAATACCTTCATGCAACATCTAGCTACTTTGTTTTTCGACAATTGTTAAGCCTTGTAATATCACATAATTGTTAAAATATTTGTCATATAACATCTAGCTATTTTGTGACTCTTTCGACATAGTCTATGATTTTAGTACGTCTGAAAGGTTGGTCGGTGATTTTAGCACGTGCATCGCATGTGCCCAACGATCTAGTATTAAATAAAACAACTAGAAACCACTACATTCCCCCCTCCTACAAAGTTATTAGTTAAGACCATTGCGTCATGGAGGCGTGGATAATTATGATATAAATGTTTATATGCGAAGGTTCCTTAATTTTTAGATTATGTACCTTCACATATATCTGATTATATTTTTTTTAGTTAGATACACTAAATCTTCATCTACGGCTAGTTGATTAATCTGAATTCAATTAGGGTTTTCTTGCAAATCTAGTAAGTCGGTTGAAGAAAAAGAGATAGAAAACTAAAAAGAATCCAGAGGAGAAAAACAATGCATAAAATATAATTTTTTGTTATGAAATGAACCTTGTTTACAAGATGATACTTTCTGGCTATCTATACAAATAATTCTCACACTAAAGGTATGATTCATATGAGACCACTTATGTTTACATGCTGATCACGCTCTTGGTTCCACATGGATCACTCTTTCCCGCATAGTATTACCTAGACCTGGAATCAAATTTTTTATTACTATATCAGTTCTTGATCTCTGACAACATCAGGTCTTATCTCAGCTTTCTGCTCCAGAGCTCAGGTCTTCCATGTTCCATACCTGGTTTTGATGAGTTCCCACGTCTTGAACTCAGGTATCATGACACCTAGCTCTGAATTTATCCCAACCCTCATGTTTAGAACCTTTCAGTTGTTAGTTGCCGACAGATGTTATATTTTGTCATCTACATATTTTCCCTCAATATAATTAAAAATTAGTCTAAAAATTTATATTATTTAAACTTAGTTGCTTTGATTTGATAGCTTACTATAAAAAATTTGAGGTCTAAAATAAGATATATATATATATATATATGTAAGTTTAGGTATGCAGTTTTACCTTGACTTGTCAGGTTAGGTACTAATGTTCTTCTCACCCAAAAAAAGAAATATAAATATTTTATCTTTAGATACATGTATTTTAATCTTTACCTTTCACATTAGGTGTCTTACACCTCTTGAAAACTTAGTTATTGTTTGGTAATTTTTCTAAACCTTTTCTATAACCTATGGAAATTGTGGTTTAAAATTATTTTTAATAGAGTAATGATATTTTTAGTAAAAAAAGGTAAAAAAAGGTAATTTTGGCTCATTATTAACATACAATTCCTTATATTGATAGTATATTCATCCTTTCTCAAATTTCGAAGAGTTAGGCGAGTTTTGTTCACCTTTTCTCCAATAGTGCACTTTATGACTGCCGATAGTGGCTCAATTACTACACATGTCTTCAATACAATGAGTGTTTGACAAATAATGGACAACCTTATCCGGCTACGTTTTCTCAATTACCTCATCTCTTTTACTTAGCAAAGTAGAAAAGATCTGTTTTTTAGGTAAGTTATTTTTTATCTTCTCATGAATTTTCTTTCCAGAGCTTGGTCGGTTTTCAGCTAAGCAAAATTATTTCAAGCTCTTATTTCACAAATATAGATTAAAATAAAGTAGCAAGAACAAGTTCGTTCCCACAGAGAGGCATGTGATTGTTAGTTATCTTTGATTATTTATGTAACTAGAGGGATTTATGATGATTGTAAATAAATTTAACCAACATAATAGAAGAAAATAAGTTAAGTTGTAAACAATAGAATGAGAATACTAGTTAGAGAGTTCATCTTCTGTCATCAAACATGTTAACAACTAAATCAGGCTCAATATTAAATTTTCTCTCAATATCAATAACTCTAAAGCATTATATTGCATGCTTACTCCGGCAAAGCTCCTTTTATCATCAAAAGCGCAAGCTCCACTTTTTAAACCCTTTCCACAAAGATAACTTAGCGCAAGAGCTACTCAAGTTTAACCAAATGAAAGCAACAGTTTTTGTGAGTTGGGGTTATTCTAAGCAATCTGTTGCAAGAGCCACTTTGATTTAACCTAGGTTACGCTTCTACACATAATTGTATGGCAATATCCCGTCGTTATAAATTATCCTATGCTACTTGTAACAAGGATTTTTCGACCCTAGTTTAGCTATAAATATACATATTATTTATTTAATTCGTGACTTGAACAAAAATAATTCAATCATACATGGCGTTATTAGCGGTAGAACATAAACGATAATAAAAAGATTATGGATACTAAGAATGAATACTTTAATTAATAAACAAGTTCCAGACATCGGAATACTTTAAAATCCATGGAAAATAATAGAGTAGAAAAGTAAAGCAAACTCTAGATTGTAGAAAAATCTCCAACTCCAAAGCTCCTTGTTCTTCTCCTCTTGTGCAAAACTCCTCTCCAAAAAAGATCTCTAATAGAAGTGAAAACTATCTTTTAAATAGATATCCAAAAATAGAAATGATCGTGCTCTAATCCCGGTCAAAATCGGATGTCAAACTCGCTTAAAACTTACCAAAATGTGAACAAGGTCGTTCAGAAAATATCACACATCCAATGGGTCGCACATCCGAATAGAAGCCCATCTCAAATCCAATTTCCAACTCACATTGGCCTGTCAGATTTGGGGAGCTGACAACCTATTTTTCATCTTTTCCTCAGACACAAACGAAGTTGTGAAAAAATATTCTTTCTGAGATTTGATTTCCCTCGATCACTTTCTCAGCCATGACTTATTTTTTCTTCTAGATTTTTTATTGTTAGGTTCGACCACCCTTTACTCCGTGAATATTAATTTTATCTGAGTTTTATAGACCAAATATACTTATTTTCTCAAACTCCTAGGCAAACAAGAAACATTTCTGTTTTTCTCAACTTAGACATCTTCCATATCTCATCAGGCACCTTCCAATATTCACGACAATCTCAGAACAACACAGAATCCACCATAGACTCAAGTTCCACTATAAACTCGAGTTCGAGTATCACCAGTGATCAACATCATTCTCGCCGCCTCTGTTAAAAATAGTTGAAGCTCCATATCGAGTAGAGCCATGTCTTCTAACAACTTCACTACCACGTTGATGCCTATTCGAACTCAAAAATAAGACATCATCTATTGTTGGAAAAGTATACTTCCTGTAACAGATAAAAACAAACACAGAGAACTTGAAGATGATTAAGGGAGGGTTAGAATTGAAATGCACACACACTCAAACACAAAGAGGTGAAGTCGCCTGTTCAACAGACTGCCCTTAACTCAATATTTGCCAGGTACACCTTCAGGAAGATGCTGCTATACCCTTTCAGTGATAAACTTGAATTCAGGATAAAATCACCTGATACCAACCCAGCTAGCAAAGCTCGTTGGCCCGTTGTGAACTTAACAGAAGAAGAAAATAAGAATGTAAACTAGTGCGCAAAACAAAGCAGGAAGATGGTGAAAAGTCGTCAGGACAGTGGCTGCGACTGGGGTAAAGAAAAACCTTAGACAAGTTGTTCTTTTATAGGAGAAGAAAACCTTTGAGTTTTAAAACGGTGAAAATTTAATTTCAACAATTAACTCCCATTAAAACAAACGTTAAAATATTTATGATTTTATTTTTCCATTTAATACAAACGGTAAAATATTTAATTAGAATAAAAGAAACGTTTTCTCATTGATGGGTACTCGTGTGCACACGCAGGCACATGCCAAGCACGCGCCAGCCACACGTCAGGCTCACGCCAAGGCTCGCTCCAATGGTCACACCAAGGCTCACGCCAAGGGTCGCACCAATGGTCGCACCAATGGTC